>JANQBM010154748.1:0-24481 GCA_025594535.1 Erythroxylum domingense | reverse complement strand
TCTCCACTCAGTTACCTTCCTAGTGGCTATTAATTCATTTTTCTCATTTTCAACCATAGTGGTGCCTCCTTTCTTTGACACCACTTGCACAGGACTAACGCATCAAAAATTAGAAATATGGTAGATAATACCTGCATCTAAAAGCTTTACTACCTCTTTCATGTGTGGGTTAAGTCTCCTTAGGGGCTGCACCATCGGCTTGCCTCCATCCTCTATAAAAATGTGGTGCATGCAAAAGGAAGGGTTTATACCCTTAATATATGTAATAGACCACCCAATGGCCTTTTTATGGTCCCATAATACCCTCAACAACTGCTCCTCTTTGACACCTGACAAACAAGAAGAAATGATAACTGGTAAGTGCTTAGGTGGGTTAAGATAAGTACACTTCAAAATGATTTAAAAGAGTTTTAAGATCAAAAGAAGGAGGCTCTTCAATTGAAGGCTTCGGAAATAGCTTGACTGGACGTTGGAGAGGCTCGTATGCTCTATAATGTGTCTAACAAGCCTGCTCCAACTCAACTCCAATATCCTCCAATTGTTCTTGCAATTCTTCCCCTAAATCTTCAATCAATCCTTATGCTCCCCCTTCTAATGATTCTGCACAACCAATAGAAGAATTATCAACATCAAAAGAATAAATATCAATAAAATGGCAGGAGTCAAGAGTAGAAGGATGCTTCATAGCATTGAACACATCAAACATTAGTTCTTCATCTTGAAGTCTTAAGATGAGCTCTCCACGTTGCACATTGATGATGGTCCTTACAGTGGCCATGAAAGGTTTCCCAAGAATGGTGGGGATGTCTCTATCTTCCTCCATTTCAAAGACTAAGAAATCCACTAGAAAGATGAACTTCTTGACCTTGACCAATACATCCTCAATGATTCCCCTTGGATAAGTGATGGACCTATCTGCCAACTGAATCAAAATAGTAGTGGGTTTAGGCTCTACCAATCCTAACTTCCTGAAAATAGAAAGATGCATTAAGTTAATGCTTGCACCCAAATTCATTAAAGCCCTATCTATATTCAATTCACCAATAACACAAGTAATAGTAAAACTCCCTAGATCCTTAAGCTTCGGTGGCAACTTTTTCAACAATATGGCCGAACACTCCTCATTTAGCTTCACTGTAGCATATTCCTCAAGCCTCCTCTTATTAGACAAAATTTCTTTCAAAAACTTAGCATACAAAGGCATCTGCGCTATGGCCGCAATAAAAGGAATGTTTATATGCAACTTTCTAAACATCTCAAGAAAATGACCAAATTGCTTATCTAATTGCATACCTTTCAACCTTTGAGGATAAGGGATTCGAGGTCTTACCAGATATGTGATGTGGTCAGTAAATAATGTTGGACCCTAATTTTTTTTTATATTTATTTTATTAAGCATGATTTGAATAAATTTTGTGATCTTGCTAGATAAATCATTTTATTTGGAGTTTAATTAGCATGTCAATGTTAGGAGGATTTATTGCTTTGATTGATGGAATTACAAGTATTAAATGGAGAAATTAAGATTAAGTTAAAGTATAGTATGGTGTAAGTTGAATTGAAGAAGTAAGAATGTATATGGGCAAAATTGGAAGATCACTTAAGGTTAAAAGACACAAGGCTTATATTGGAGGGCAAAAGGGACATTGTATGATTTTTAAGAGTATAAGTTATAACAAATAAATTTTTTGTCTTACTGGAGAAGAGGGAAGCACGAAAATTGGAGGGAGAAAAAGAGAGAAAGGAGAGAAAGAAGAGAAAAACTAGGGTTTATGAAGATCTTGAAGATTTTGAAGCTTCAACAAGTAAGTTATGCTTTAAATTTCATTGGTTTGGTTAAATGAAACTCAAATGAAGTTGAATATGGGTAGAAAGTTTTTGATGAATGATATAAGTTTTCTTTTAGGGTTAATGATCAAATGTTGTTTATGAATTTGTTTTGAGTGATTTTGGGTTGAAATGAAGTTGAAAATGAAGTAGAAGAGACGATTTAGGTTTAAGATGGGATATATGTGAAAGGTGGGAAGTTACAATCTAGAAAATGAAACATGTTCTGCGTATGCTTCTGTCAAAGTTCACCGTGGCCAACTCTCCTTGGTTAGCCATGGCCAGCTTGAAGGATGAAGCTTGCTGCGACCAACTTGTAAGTTTTCACGCGAATTTTTCCTCTCTGGAAAAGTTCACCGCGGGAAAAGTTTGCCGCGGCGAACTTTTCTGGGTCACCGCGGCCAACTTTCTAACATAGAACATGCTTCGGTATTTTGAGCATATCATTTTTTATAGTTATACAAATGGAATGATTTTTCATTTGGAGTTAACTAAAGACATAGGGCTACAAATTGTATGAAGGAATTGAGGCTAAATTCAGTCTCTAAGCATTTCAATTTCGGGATGCATGAGAAATAGTTTAAATTGTTGAGGTATGACCTTCTGAGTGCTAAACCAAATTAAAAGGAATTTTGATTATTGTTTAAGGAAATCAAGCGAGGCAAGAGAGGCAAGAGGAGCAAGAGGAAAGACATCCCTAAGAAAATTTATAAGTAAGAATTTCACAGTGGGTTATATTTTTATAATTAAGTAATAGGCCATTAATGTTTTCTTTCAAATGATGGAAATAAATGATTTCAACTATCTTATGAATGTACATTATAACCCTTGAATGCTTTGAAAAAGTGTTGTGTGTTTCGTATGGGCATATTGTGTTGATGAATTGTGAAAAGAACGTGAAAATGATTTTTGAAGAGATACTATGGTTGTAAAATCAAGTTTTGAAAATGTGCCTTTTGGGCAACAAGTTTGCAAGAAATGAAATACATGTTATGTGGGTTTATAGTGGTCTCCTAAGTTAAGTCAAGTTCACTTTGATAAAAGGCTTCTCCCACCTGCCCACTAGTAGCATGGAGCTCCTTTATGGAATCCCATAAGTTCACGACTATGCAAGACCATTAAGTGGGATTGGGATAGAACGTTCTATTTACGGCTATACAAGAACCTTATAGGAAATATGTAGTATGTTCTATTTGAGATCCAACCAAACCATTTTGATGTGCCTACGTAGTTATGATTTTTGAACAAGTTGATGAATGCATAGATCGTGTTATTTATGAATTGGATTGCATGAAGAAAATTTTGAGAAATATTTTTTTATGATTCAATGTAAATTATTTTCAATGGTTTTACTTGTTACTGGTTATAAAATTGTTACCCACGAGCTTCAAGCTCACCCCCTCCCATTCTGTCCCATCTTCAGGTGAAGAATATGAGATCGAGTGAAAGAGGGTCAAGGCATCGCTTCAAGTTGCATATTTTTGTATTTTAAGCTATATTTTGTAACTATGGGGCTTTTAGTTACATTTTAAGTATTATTAGTTCAAGTATCTTGTGTATTTTGGGATTATGAGATATGGATGTATTGTGGTTTGAAATTCCATTATAGCTTTGTAAAAACTCTTATCTTTTGATGTTAATGAATTATGAATTATGTATGGATGCCATTGAATGGAAATGTGAATTTGCGTATAGATAAGGTTAAGTTGAATTAGGGATGCTTGAGGAAGTAATTGATTTGAGATGATGAATTTTTTAAAAGGAAATGTGGTTACATATAAGTAAAATGTGTTATGGAAAAATAAAGATAGGAAATTGTGAAGAATGATAATTAGTTGTAGTAGTGAATAAATTAAGTAGAGATTTGAGAATTGACGAAATAACACTGGTAGTTAAATTGTCATGAAATGATGTTACCTTAGAGGGAGTGAATTTGGGATAACTTAGAGTGAAAGTAAGTAGTGGATAGATGTAGAGACCTAGGGAAGGCTATTGAGTGAACCTTTCTCGAAAGGTCTTATTATGGCAAATTGTGCATCTTTGCCGCGGTGAAGTCAAGCTTCTCACCGTGGCATAATTATCCCGAGAGACGCTTGGGTCTAATATGGGAACTTCACCGTGGTGAAGTCAAGAGTTTGTTATGGCAAATTCAAGGGTTTTCTGTGGAGAAAGTTTCCCGAAGGGTTTTCATAGAAGGGCTCGTCCACTCACCGCGGGTACTTCTGGGCCAGGACCCAACATTTAGGGTTTCATAACTCAAGAGTTGGACTCTGTAAACGAGGCCTACATTTTATGTTTTTAAAGCATGAAGATGAATCAATAATGGTTAAGGTGTTTTTATTAGATTAAGCTCACGTTTTATGATATTTTGGATAGTTGGGCTCCAAAAATAGGTTCTAAAAAATAACCTTGGATGATCCTCCTTTGCAGTTGGTGCTTCCTTGGCCTTCTTGCTATCCTGACTCTCTTCTTCTTCACTCCTTTCCATTTCTTTATCCTTCTGCTTCTCCTTAACTTCCTTAAGTTATCTACGACTCCTCAATAAGATTGCCTTTAGATGTTCTCTCGGGTTGGCCTCAGTAGTGCTAGGTAATGAACCCGAAGGTCTTTTCTTCAATAAACTTGCAATCTGGTTCGTCTAATTCTCTAAATTTATAATAGAAGATTCTTGATTATGCATTCTAACCTCGGTGGTGGAGATGTACTTCGAGATTGGATTTATCAGGTGGCCCAACATTTGGAGCCTTAAAACCTGGAGGTGGCTACCTCTAAACATTGGATGACTGCGATTGTGCCATCTGATCATTTCGCCAAGAGAAGTTTGGATGATTCCTCCACCCTGGGTTATAGGTGTTAAAATATGGATTCCCTCCCTATCTATTATAATTGCCCACATAATGGGCTTCTTCTTTCTCTTGAACAAAAGGATTCCCAACTTGACACTAAGAAAATGCATGGGAATCTCCAACACAATACTCGCATATAGCACAACTCCTTAATGAAGAATTAGTCCCTCCTCTCACACTGTGCATCAAATTATCTAGGTTTTTCATCAAAACATCCATCTGAGCTAATAAAGCCACTGTATTGTCTACTACACAAGCTCCTGTAGGTCGTCTGGGATGCCTCTCTGTATGATACTGAAAGCTGCTAGTGGTCATATCGTCAATCAACCTGTAAGCCTGATCTGGTGTATTTCTCATTAAACTACCTCCTACTACAACATCTATGCTACTCCTGGTCAATGGGGTCATTCTTATATAAAAAATGTTAACCTGTTGCCATGTGGAGAATCCATGACTAGGACACTATGTCAAAATATCTCAAAATCGATCCCACGCTTCATATATACTTTCATTTTAATATTGGGTGAAGAAAGTGATCTCATTCTTCATCTTTGCAACGTTGGTAGGTGGGAAAAATTTAACCAGAAATAATCTCATCATCTCATCTCTTGTAGTAATTGATCCTGCAACAAACTAGCCAACCATGCTCTGGCCTTATCCCTTAAAGAAAATGAGAATAGTATTAATCTCACCGTATCATTTGACACTCCATTTTGTTTGAATAGATCACCAATATCCAGAAAGGTCTCCAAATGGGTGTTTGGATCCTCCAAAGGTAATCCTCTAAACTGAGATGCTCTCACCATGGATGTAATGCTGTGAGGAATCTCAAAACTCACAACTATGATCGTCGGTCTTATAATGGGAGGTATGGGTCTATTTTTGTGTCCCATAGTCAACTCCCTTCTCTCTTTAGGACATGCTATCAGCCCCTCATCATGTTGATCCATCTGTGCAAACTGCTTTTCTCTAGTCTTTTCTTTTGTGTTACTATTTCAAGCCAATCTGGTTTCCTTGCATAACCTGCAAACTATTTTTTCAATCTCAGTATCAAGTAGCAAATTCTCTGGCTTTTGACCACAAGTGAGCATAAACAAAATGAAATGAATAAATAATAATAATAATAATAGCAGAGCTAAGAATTGAAAATAAAACACACCAAATTAATGCAATCAAGAAAACAACTAAAATACGCAAATAAACAACAAACCAAGAATTAAATCTGAGACAATTAATACCACTAATCTAATGACTCACAATAAGGAATAATCCCCAACAATGGCGTCAAAAACTTGTTAAATTCTAAACAAAACAATATAAATTAATTTCTACCTAGACGAAACTAGAGGCAAGTGTACCTCGTCGATAAGTAATATAAAACGGTAAGAACTAAATATTGTACCCCAGGGATTCCAACACGTAAGATAATTAAATTAAACGATTCAAAATTATTCATAAGATCAAGAATTGATTGATTTGAAAATGAAATAAAATAAGAGAATTAAGGAAATATGCTTGATACAAAATATGAACTAAATGTGACTAAACTTAATCAAATGACAAAAATTGGCTAAGGTGTCGGGTTTGAATTGGATTAAAAATAATGGTGGATTAATATAGGAATTACTTCATTTAAGTAAGTCAAACCCAATGTTTACAGGAATTCCCTTCTTTTCTAAATCCGAGTTACCCACTTGGTTCATAGATAATTCAGAATAAAAGGCTTTCAATGCAAGAAGCCTAAAATTAAGTTCGTTAATCTTAAGTATCCTTACACAAGATCCTAAGGTTGGTCTACACTTTAGTCTCAGGAATGTTGCTTGATTAATTTTTCGACAAATTAAATCTCATTGGTTATGGAATTCAATCATCTAAGGCCTTAATCTAGGTGATCAAGCTAAATTAGGACTAAAAAAATGCATTCAATCAAGTAATAATCGATACCACAAAAATTGTCCTAATCCAATATCAATCCTAACCTTAATCAAAAGCAAACTTACTCATACATATCCATCGATGCAACACAAATCATAGTCATAGTATATAATTACATTAAGTAAACCCACAAGAATTAAATTAATAAGGAGAAAAATAAATTAAATCCCAGTAAAACTGTAGCTGTTGGGATTGAAAAGCTTAGCCGAGTCGCTGTCTTCTTTTAAGGCTTGCATGAATGGAGATTGCTTATGTTGTTAAAGGGTTACATTGCTATGTTCTAATGAAGGCTACCTTAATAAATAATTAGTTGCAGTGCACTCCTATTCATGTACATTCCTTCTCCACTGCCAGCTCTTGCTTTTGTTTCACTGTAATGCTACTCTCCTTTCTTTCTATTTTTTCACTCTCTCCGGCTACTCTTCTCTGCAGTTGCTACTCCACTCACTCTGTCTTTCTATTTTTCACGCTACTCTCACTACTCACGCAGCTCCACTCTATTTCGATGTTCATTTTTTTTCATGCAGCTCTCCTCTCTTCTTTCCATGCCAACCTACCTTTATTTTTCCTATTCATTGATGTGACGAATAAGAATTTTTGTCTACCCTAATTCATGCACAAAACTCTTTTACGCTACTCTTTTTTCACTGTTGTGCCTAGATAGTCTTCACGTTTTTTTCAACACAGCTGCTACTCGTCTTTGTTCTTTTCCACTTTCACGCTCACTCCTCTCACGCTGTCTAGCCTCCTGCAGTCTTTTTATTCACGTTATTCTTGTCTTATTTTTCACGCAGCTGCAACTCTTTTCTTCTTTTCTCCCTCTGCCGCTAGCTTATTATTTTTGTTTTCTCTCTATTAAAATTCTCCTTCCAGCTATCATCCTTCACGCATAACCATAGCCATGCTCTTTGTTTCTTTTCTCTCTGCCGCCATTCTCACTTCACTTTCACTGACACACCATTCTTTTCTTTTACTCCTGCACCCAGCTTTTTCAACGTAGCTCCAGCCTCTCTTCAGGCTGCTCTCCTTCCACCACTTTACTCCTCTTCTGGTTCATTTTTTCGCAGCCCACTCTATTTTTCTGTCCTTAACCACGCACACCCTCAGCCGCCAGCTTCCCCTTTTTGTATCTTTGTATTGAATAAATTCCTAGCCTACACGTTCCTTCAATGCCAAACCTAATTCTTGTTTTCCAAAATGTTAATGTTTTTAGGTAGGTAAAATGTTAACGTTTTTACCTATGCTTTTTTTAAAAGCTTTTCTTGATTTATGGTATTAGATGTTCCAAATCCAATATGTACCTAAAATTAAAAGAAACAATTCTTAATGAGTGCAATTTAAACATTAATTGGACAAGAGTTTAATAAATTATGTATCTAAAATCAACATAAAATGCCCATTAACAATTATGCACTTTATTTGGTTAATTCTCACACATTTCATCTTTATTGCTTAATAGGTACAATTGGAGAGATTTTGGGGCAAATGAAATAACTTTCGTTGTAAATGTCGGATTAGAACCATTCAAGTACATTTTCGAACAGGACTCCGAGCTCTAACCTTCATGAAGACCCAAGGAGGGATTTGACTTTTTAAAGGGTCAAAAGTACACACTTCTGAAGATGCTTAGTGTATGTCTGCCTAACGGACATCATGTCCCTATAAATGGACATGAGCGGAGAAAGAAGGCTGACAGACCCACGAATGTCTTCTTAACAGACATCATGTCCACTTAACGAATATTCACTATCCAAACTACTCCAGAAACGCGAAAAGGTCTGCCTAACTGACATTGACGGTGAAGAGATGATTTTTATTGCCCTGTTTAGAAAAAACTAGGTTTCTTTGACCCAAAGACAGTATATATATTCGTTTTGAAGACCTAAATAAGGGGGATGGTGCTAAAAACAAGGCAACAACAAAGAAGGCACCCAAAAGAGGAAAAGAAGAGGAAGAAGGAAGAGAGAAGCAACCTTGGAATACTTGATGTGTAAGTACTAGGAACAACTCTGTGCACTTGTAGATGAAGCCGATCAAGTTTTTGACGCCGTTGTCGAGGACTAATTTATATTTGACGCTATTAATTCTAGTTATATTTTTTATTACCTTAAGTTTTCATTCATTAATTATTCTTAAACTCTTTTTTTTGTTCTATTTTAGGACCTACATACGTTTAAGGCATTCAAGAAATTTGAACGATGATCAATTACTTGAATTGAATCCTGAAATTGAACGCACTTGTAGAAGGAACAATGCTCAAAGAAGAAGAGCAATGGAAAATAATAATCAAGATTCAATTCTGGGTGAAGTGCAAGAAATGGGGAATGAACAATTCAATGGAGGAAACTAGGCTTAACCGGTGGTTATTAATCCTACAGTAAGAAGAATTAGAGATTATCAGATGCCATTTATTGCTAGCAACCATTTTTGCATTCGATTGACTACTGCAGAAAGGAATTATGAGCTGAAGCAGATTCATCTATCAATGTTGCCACAATTTAATGGAATGCCGAGTGAAGATGCCCTAACTTTTATGGGAGACTTTTATGCGATAGATCAAACTCTTCCGTTGTATGGATTGTCTGAAGATTAGTTGAGGCTGAGGTAGTTTCCCTATTGCATAAAGGGATTAGCAAGAAATTGGTTGTTGAGTTTGGAGGTAGACTCCATTGATACTTGGGATAAGGTGATGGAGACTTTCATGATGAAGTGATACCCAACCTATAAACTCTTGAACTAAGGAAGATGATACACTGGTTCTGACAGAAGGAAAGAGAAAATTTTCATGAAGCATAGGAGAGATTTAATGATTTACTCAACCAATGTCCTCACCATGGATTTGACACTTAGTCCTTGACCTAGTTCTTCTATTATGGTCTCACCAATCACAATCAAAATTTGTTGGACTTAAATGCTGGTGGGAATATTAGTGACTAGAGTTCACAAGAGTTATGGAATATCTTCAAGAAAGTTGCAGA
This sequence comes from Erythroxylum domingense, assembly GCA_025594535.1. NCBI lineage: Eukaryota > Viridiplantae > Streptophyta > Magnoliopsida > Malpighiales > Erythroxylaceae > Erythroxylum > Erythroxylum domingense. Next base: position 14,895 of record JANQBM010154748.1, on the reverse strand, counting down.
GAATTCATATTGTAAGGTTACAAGGAGCAAGGCTGCTACTCTTAACGAATTAGGAATGAGATCTGACATGGCTTATCAAGTTGTTGAGATAAATAAGAAGTTGAACATATTGATGAATGACAACAAGTACAGTAAGGATCCTTGCACTTTGTGGTAGATTTAGGCATACAGCAGCTGGTTGTATGAACAATGAAGTGTCAATGCTGGAGGAAGAGGTGAACTATGTTGGTAGACAAGGTCAGAGATTTGATACCTTCTCGAACACTTACAATTAAGGTTAGAATTTTCATCTAAACTTTTCATGAAAAAATCAAGGAGCTATGAAACCAATGGGACCACCTGGATTCTAAGTGCCATAAAAATAGCAGTATTAAGCTCCCTCATCTTCTACATCACAATAATTCCCTTCCCCTATGGAGAAAAAGATAGATAGGCTTGAGGATATATTTGCTCAACTTATGAGTAAGATTAATCAAAGTGCTTAAGCTAGCTCTCAAACAAAAAACATAATGGAGCAGAACATTCAGTCTAACCAAGCCGCCATCAGAAATTTAGAGGTGCAAATCAATCATGTGGAAAAAGAGGTAAGTGAAAGAGGTAAGGGAAAGCTACCTAACAAAACTCAAGTGAATCCAAAACAAGATTGTATGGAAATTTATTTGAGGAGTGGTAAGGAGGTAGAAGGTGTGGTTCCTAAGGAGAAGGATAGTAAGATTAGTGAAATAAGGGATGATGAAATTGTGAATTCGAATGAAGAAGAAGGGCTTAAGGAAACTGAACCAATAAAATAGTCCTCACCAAGTTTAGAATTTTCCTTTGTGCTACCCATACCATACCCCCAAAGGGTAAGGAAGAAACATGATGATTCCAAATTTCAGAAATTCCTTGACCTTTTCAAGAAGATCCATATCAATATCCCTTTCACTGAAGCTCTTACAGAGATGCTTGCTTACACCAAAAATTTTGAAGGAAATTATCTCTAATAAAAAGAAGTTAGACAATTTTGCAATTGTAGCCTTAACTGAGGAGTGTAGTTCTATTTTACAAAATAAACTACCTCCTAAGTTAAAGGATCCAGGGAGTTTCACTACTCCTTATCACTTTGGTGCTTCTAATGTTTTTCAATGCTTATGTGACTTAAGGGCAAGTATTAATCTTATTCCTTTGTCTCTTTATAACAGGCTTGGAATTGGTGAACTCAAACTAACTACAATCTCATTACAACTTACCGATAGATCAATTCGATATCCTATTGGCATAGTTGAGGACTTATTGGTGAAAGTTGGTAAGCTTATAATTCCAACTGACTTTGTTATGTTTGAGATGGATTTTGATATGCAGGTTCTTATATTATTAAGAAGGTCATTTTTAGCCACTGGTGGAGTATTGATTGATGTGTCGGATAGCAAGTTAACTTTAAGGGTCGGTGATGAGAAAGAGGTGTTTAACATTTTCAAGGTTTTAAAGGGACTCTCTTTCGATGAAGTCACCTATAGAATAGATGTGATTGATTCTCTTTCATTTGAATCTATTCCTAAATTGATATATGATGATGCTTTAGAGACACTCCTAACTTAGGGATAGATGAGAATGAATTGGATGATGAGCCAAAGGAATATGCTTATAGATTGCAAGGTAATGGTTTTAAGTATAGAGCTCCAATTGAAGAATTGGGACCTCCTAACCTCAAACTGTTACCTTCCATATTGAATCCACTAAAACTTGAATTGAAAAAATTTCCAATTCATTTGAGGTATTCATTCTTGGGAGAATCAAATGCTTATCCAGTTATCATTTCTTCTTCTTTGAATTCCTCTCAATAAGAGAAGTTGTTAAGGGTGTTACGTGAACATAAAGGTGCTATTGTATGGAGTATTGTTGACATAAAGGGAATTGACCCTTCTATTTTTGTTCACAGGATTTTAATGGAGGAAAACTACAAACCTAGTTTGGAAATTCAATGAAGGCTCAATCCCAACATGAAGGAAGTTGTGCGATCTGAGGTATTTAAATTACTTAATGCAGGAATTATCTATCCTATTTTTGATAGCTCCTAGATAAGCCCCGTGTCGGTTGTATTGAAGAAATGTGCCATAATTATCATCTCTAATGATAGCAATGAGCTAATTTCCAATAGGGTTGTGATAGGGTGGAGGGTTTGCATAGACTACAAGAAATTAAATACAGCAACTAGGAAAGACCACTTCCCTCTACCCTTTATTGATCAAATGTTGGAACGATTAGCAGGGCATGATTATTACTGCTTTTTAGATGGTTATTTAGGGTACAAATTCCTATAGCCCCGAAGGATCAGGAGAAGACCACCTTCACTTGTCCCTACGGTACATTTGCATATCATAAGATGCCCTTCAGTTTGTGTAATGCTCCTACCACTTTCCAACGCTGCATGATGTCTATATTCTCCGACATAGTGAAGAATATAATTGAGATATTTATCAACAACTTTTCTATTTTTGGTTCTTCTTTTGATATATGTTTGTTCAATCTAGAATAGGTTCTACAAAGATGTGAATTGACCAATCTTGTGCTAAATTGGGAATAGTGACATTTCATAGTACGAGAAGGGATCGTCCTAGGCCACAAGATCTCAAATAATGGAATAGAGGTGGATCTAGCTAAAATTGAAGTCATCAATAAATTACCACCTCCCAATTCAATTAGGGCAATAAGGAGTTTTTTTGGGCACGTAGGGTTTTATAGAAGATTTATTAAGGATGTTTCCAAGATTTCTAAACCCTTATGTGCTTTGTTACAAAAGGAAGTCCCTTTTGAATTTACTGATGAATGTCTTGATGCCTTTAATAGGTTGAGAAGGATCTTACCTCAGCTCCTATAATGGCTACACCGAATTGGAATCTCCCTTTTGAGCTGATGTGTGATGCTAGTGATTATAAACTTGATGCTATTTTAGGACAAAAATAGGATAAGAAATTACATGTCATTTGTTATGTTAGTAAAGTTCTTAATGATTCTCAAGTTAATTATGCTACTATAGACAAAGAATTGCTAGCAGTGGTTTTTGCTTTTGATAAATTTAGATCTTATCTTGTTGGGTCTAAAGTCATTGTTTACACTAACCATTCTTCTTTGAAATATTTTCTTACCAAAAAAGATCTTAAACCAAGGTTGATCATATGGATTTTACTCTTGCAGGAATTTAATTGGAAATTAGAGACAAAAAGGGATCGAAAAATTCAGTAGCTAATCATCTTTCAACACTTGAGCAAGAGTACAATATGAAGTTGAACCAATTAATGATGCCTTCTCTGATAGAATCTATAGTCTATTAAGGGAAATATTCCTTGTTTTACTGATCATGTTAATTTTCTGGTGTCCAATATTATCCCAAGTGATTACTTATACCATAAGAGAAGGAAATTCTTATTGGAGGTAAGGAACTACTTTTGCAAAGATCCATTTCTCTTTAGAAGGTGTGTTGATGGGATAATTAGGATGTATACCTGATGAGGAGATGCAATTAGTGTTGTATCATTACCATGCTTATCCTTACGGCAGACACTATGGCGTTAACAAAACGGTAGAAAAGGTTTTATAATCTGGTTTGTATTGGCCTACTCTTTTTAAGGATGCTAAAACTTTTGTCATGACTTGTGATAGATGTCAAAGGATGGGAAACATAGGTAGCGAGCACAAGATGCCTCAGTCGAGGATTTTAGATGTTGAACTCTTTGATGTATGGGACTTAGACTTCATGGGACTGTTTTCAAAATCCTTTGGCAATGAATACATCCTTATAGTGGTTGATTATGTATTCAAATGGGTGGAAGCCACAGCTTTGGCAAACAACACTAGAGGAAGTGTGGTGAAATTTATGAAGAAGCATATATTTTCGATATTTGGAGTTCTAAGAGTCATAATCAGTGAAAATGGGGTGCACTTTCAAAATCATCAATTAAAATCTCTATTGGAAAAATATGGGTGTCATTTCAAGTTTGGAACCATTTATCACCTTCAAACTAGTGGGTAAGTTAAGGTGTCGAATCATGAATTCAAGCAAATCTTAGAAAAGACTGTTAATACATCAAGAAAGGATTGGGCATTGAAGCTTGATGACGCTCTTTGAGCATACAGGACGACATACAAGACTCCTTTAGGTACGTTCCCATATAGACTGGTATTTGGGAAATCTTGCCATCTTCCGATTAAAATTGAACATAAGGCATTATGGGCAATCTGGAATTTAAACTATGATTTTAAAGAGAATGGACAAAGGAGACTAATGGAGTTGAATGAGCTACATAAGTATCACCTGGATGGTTTTGAGAATGCTAAAATATACAAGAAGAGAACTAAAGCTTTCCACGACAAGCTTATTCTTTGGAGAGAATTTAAACCCGGTTAAAAGGTTTTGCTATTTAACTCTTATTTGAAATTATTTCTAGGGAAATTGCAATCAAGATGGTCTGGACTTTTCATGGTGACCAAGGTATATCTAAGTGTAGCAGTGGAGATTGGAAGGGATGAAGAACCACCCTTCATGGTCAATAGGCACCGACTTAAGCATTACTTTGACAGAGAGATGGTTGGATATATTTCCACCATCACATTCAAAAATTGACACCATGGTGTCCTAGTCCAGCTGAGGACCTTAAATTTAATGCTTGTTGGGAGGCACCCCAATATTTCTAACTATGTGAGTTTTATTAATTTCATTATTTCATTTTCTTCATATCTTTTCATTCTAGTATATTGTGTATGGTGTAGGGTTAATGTCTATAAGACATGTCAATGACACCTCCTAGTAGCATGAGGAATAGTGGGATCAATACACATCAATCTAAGAGCTAAGATCCATATTATGTGTGAAGGAGCTAAGTCTTTTTGCTTCTTTTAATATTTTTGTGATTTTCATTCATACATCATGCATATAGTCCTATGGTAGCATTAAGTAGTTGAAATGGGAAAGAAAGGAGTGAATTAAGTGAGATGAACATAGAAAAATTCGAGAAGGTCTGTTTAACAGACAAAATGCCCGTTTAACAAACATTACAAAGCATTTCACTCCTAGAAGACCCGAGAAGGTCCGCTTAGCAGACATGACTCATATTTTGGCACTCAGAGACCCGAAAAGGTCTACTTAGTGGACATTTCCCATACTCTACCACTAAGAGGCACGAGAAGGTTCACTTAATGGACATCATTTATGCTTAGCAGAATGGACATTGCTCACACTCTGTTTTTGAAAACACTCCTTTTTCTTTCTTTTCTTGCTCTCTCCTGCATTTTTCCCCCTTTCTGCCTCCTCCTTCACACCACCTCCTTCTGTGAGTTTTCCTTGCCTATTTCACTTTCTCACCCAGGTTTTCTCCCTTTTCTTCTTCCCTTCATCTCTTCTTCCACTCCCTTCGACTGCCACACCCACCAACTCGAACCCTAATCACCTCCATTAGTGGTGGGTTGCTTTTACCTATGCTAACACCTGCCACCATATGTATAGTCGTGGATTTTGGGGATCCTTTGTATTTTTGGGGATGATTCTATGCATTTTCCACTTCAATTTTGGCTAAGTAAGTGTTATTTAATTTAAAGACTCTCTGGATTCCTGTGACATTTTGAGTTCGTTGAGTTGATGCTTAGAATCCCCACAAGTGTAGGTTGCTTGAGCTTGTGATGTTATGATTTGAATTGTTATTGACAAAGTGTTTGTGTGGTTATTAAACTACTAGGTGTGTGCTAAAAAGGGGAATTAGGTTTGTGTTTGATATTGTGGTGTATTAAAGTGCTGAGGGTGTGCTATGAAATTGAATCCAAGGGTGTGTTGACGTTGTATGATTTGTATTGAAATTACATTGGTAGGTGTATTGTGGTGGCATTGTAGTGAAGTTGAGGTGAAGCATGCACCAATTTTGGTTTTGTATTGCTGCGAGTGAGTTTGTGACTGCATTACAACTGATTAAGTGTGGGAATTAAACCTCCATTGTTGAGCTTATAGTTGGTTGTGTGGCTTTTCATCGATATTGCGATTTAAGCAAATGGTGAGAAAGAGCACTGCCCAATCCTCTAGAGCTACTAGGGATAAAAGGTTGGTTGAGGAGACGAAGGAACCGGAGCTTCAGCAAGTTCTATTCATCAATGAACAATGTGAGACTTGGTATGATAGGAAGAAGAATAAAAAGTTTGTGATATAAGTCTCTGTGGAAGCAGGAATTGATGAAGCATACCATGTGAGAGTCAACTTGGATAGGTTCCACTGGGGTAAATTGTTGGATCTGAAGGGAGCCTACTACCCAGCTGTAGTTAGTACACATTTGGAGCTTCCCATGGGAGGTCAAGTCCCTTCCTTTGATAAGCAAGCAAGGTGTTTCATTTATAGCCAATGGACTAAAGATGATGTTATGAATCATTTTGGAGTTAAGGTGGCTATGTGCTTCACCAATCAGCGTATGTTCATGCACTGCAACTCCCTTGATATTAAACCAAGAATGGTGGCATTCATCCTTGCCCATAATGTCATCCCGAAGGCTAGTGACTTGGGGTACCTTTCGAATGAGGATCTATATATATTTGGACAAAATTTTCTTTCGAGATGACCAATTCTAGGGCATTTGCCAAAATGATCATAAGCTTGATGTAGCAAGTAGTGCACCATAAAGTTGAAACCAAGAGAATTGTATTTTCGATCCTATTGAGCCAGCTATTTGGGCACTTTAAGGTCCTCTATAGGATTGAAGAAGTGGCTTATATGACTAAAATGGATGTCATCAATGCGAATAAAATGAGGGAATTTAATTATCGTGAAGATGCTCTAAACAGATGGATCAATCCACATCGCACGAGGATCGATCCGACTACAACCCCTGCACCTCGCTCCTAAACTACTTAAGGCTAAGGGGACCATCAGCTTCTAGCCCAACTATAAGAAGTTCGAACAAAAGTCTAGGGACTTCACGCTCAAGTTAGAAATCTCGCGGATTCCCAAACAAGGAAGTAATGTTGAGGGCATTTATGGAGCGCTAGTCACCCCCTTCGGACTAGCACTGGATGAAACACCATAGGATCCTTGGAGTACATGTGCAATTTTAGTTTCCTACATTAGCTTCGCACTTGATATTCAGTTGACCCTATGTTTTATTTTATTTCTGTTATTTTGGATAATTGTAAGAATAATTTTAGGGATCTTCTGTTTTTATCTCCATAATTTTTGTGAAGCCTAGTTTAATTGGTGATAGAAATCCAAGGTACGAAATTTTGTTTTATAACAATGCAGTTTATTAATTCAAGGAGTTTCTTTTCCCTTACTCTTGATTCCGTTCTTCTCTCATTTATCTTGCCCAACATGGAGGACAATGTTGATTCTAAATGTAGGGGTGGGATAACTGATGATTTTGCATGCATAATGTGGCATTGAATTATCTTACAATTTCCAAATTTGAAAAAAAAAATCTTCTGTTTTATGTTAGTTTTAAATTGATTTTCATTCTGCATGTGTGCATACTAATACATCTTTCACATCCTAATTGTCTTTATAATCCAATTTGGTGAGTTAATTGGATTATGGGTAAGATTGATCTTAACTAAGATGCATAATATGATTAAATAGTTTTCATACTTTGTCACAATTGGATGCTATAATGTTAAATTGATTGAATGAGCATGTTATTGAATGAGAAAGCATCACTAAGCGATCTATGTATGTTTACTTCTAGAACTTACATTACATCTTTTCGAGGATACATAATCATACCATGGTATGTTTATGAAAGTGATAAAAGGCATTAGGATTGAGCTTGAGCTAAATATCCAACCCTTTTTATATATCAATTCCTTAGAGAACCCTTTGTGCTTATGGATTGTAGTTGACCCCCTTTTTCTTTGTAAACCTATTATAAGGAACCTTGAGCCAAGAAAAACAATTTTACCATTGTTCAATAGTTAGTAAAGCTATAAATGTTATACATTCAATAGTCTTATTGTAGGTATACAAAGGAAGAAGTGTAGTGGTGTTTTCTACAAAAATTGGAGGAACATGCTAAAATGAAAAAATATAAATATAAAAGCAAAAAGAAAGTGAAAAAGAAAAAAAAGAAGAAAAAGAGAAGAAAAGAAGAATTAGCATCTAAATGTGTTTTTGAAAATTGGGCATGTTCACTTCAAATCTCAAGGTAAAAGAATGATGGGAAATTTTGATAATATTGATGGAGTTTCCTAAGTATTATGGTTATTGGGCAATTTTTCAGTAAAATTTGCCAACGATGATTGTAATATCTATAGTTCTAATCTACTAACTATTGAATGTTTGAATTCCTATCCTTTCTTTCTTAGCCTACTTTACCCCTTAGACCCATTACAAATAAAGGATAAAGACCTTTTTGATTCATGGACATGTCATAGATGGGAGTAGTGGAGAAGTAGATAAAAGGCAAGCTTATAGAAAGAGATATGTGTTAGAAGATGATTGAGAGTCACCCTTAAACCCTTATTTGGAAGTGAATGCTTTAAGAGAGACTTCATTCATGGAATGTGATTTTGATTAATTGAAGCATTATGATGTCTTATTGTTGCTTAGTTTGTGATCTAATTTATGAAGTATTATGTAGCCTTATGTCTATATTTCAATTCTTAATAATGCTTTCAACTTATCGGATTGAACTATGATGATGATTAGGTATGGAATGATGGAAAGAAAATGTTTCTAGGTATCGTTTGTTTTAAATAAACCCTCAGGAGACTATAACTCCTCCATTATGGATGCATAGTGGTTTAAAGGCTTATGGCATATGCTAAATGCCTTCGTACACCTACAAAAGTGGAATCAATATCTTATTTGCAGATTTAGTATTTAGTTTTCTTTTGTTTTTGCTTGGGGACAAGCAATGGTTCAAGTGTGGGGGAATTTTGATAAGTCAAATTAATTATATATGATTTTGGGATGAATGGAACTAATTTGACTTATCTTCAAATGAATTATGCACTTTATTTGGTTAATTCTCACACATTTCAACTTTATTGCTTAATAGGTACAATTGAAGAGATTTTGGGGCAAAAAACATAATTTTCATTATAAATGTTAGATTAAAGTTGTTCAAGTACGCTTTCGAAGAGGACTCTTAGCTCTATAACCTTTATAAAGACCAAAGGAGAGATTTGATTTTCTAAAGGGTCAAAAGTACACATTTCTGAAGACGCTCAGTGTATGTCCGCCTAATGGACATCATGTCCCTACAAATGGAAATGAGTGGAGAAAGAAGACTAACAGACCCGTGAATGTCTATTTAACAGGCATTCATTTTCTGAACTGCTCTAAAGATTCGAGAAGGTCCGCTTAATGGACATTGATGGCGCAGATATGATTTTTATTCCCCTGTTTAGCAAAAACTAGGTTTCTTTGATCCCAAGACATTATATATATTCGTTTTAAAGAACTAAATAAGGGGGTTGGCACTGAAAACAAGGCAGTAATAAAGGAGGCACCCAAAAGAGGAACAGAAGAGGAAGAAGGAAGAGGAAGTAAGCTTGTTTTGTGTTATTTCAATTTTCTCTCTCTACCCTATCTTGAATGTTGCTTGTTTTTATTTGTTCAGATTCTGTTATCATGTTTTAGAACTAAACTCCATTTAGGGTTAGGGATGTAGTCTATTTTGGGGATTGATTGATGTTTTATGGATTGATTGGTGTTGAATGAAAGTTCTTCAGTTATATTTATCTTTCTTGAGCTTCATTATTGTTTCTATGCTTGATCGCCATAAATGCAATCTTACGAATCATATGATGGACTGAGAGGTGAAGTGTGATTTGTGCATTAGGAAGATAAACATATTAGATTTAGAGATAGAGATATCCTAAACTAGTATGATAACTTAGGATTGCCTGTTCTTAATGAATTTGACTAGCTAGGTTTCACATTAAGAAATGGTAATCAACTAGGTGGGTATTCTTGTATGTCTTGAGAGAAAATATAAGTGAATTTGTGCAACTGTTATTATAACTTGTCATTCATTCAATTCCATAATTTATCGATCAATCTCTTAAATTGGTGAATCCCGAAGCCCTAAGTCTCAACATCAAAATTTCTTTTGTTTGTTTACTTACATTCGTCCCAATTAATTGTTCACTCAAATCCAATCATGTTTTAAATTTCTTATCATTTTTGGTTTAAGTAATTAGGATTAATTTAGCAGTGAGTACTTAGTCCTCGTGGGATGCGACCTTGGAATACTTGATGTGTAAGTACTATGAATGACTCTGTGCACTTGAAGATTAAGCCGATCAATGTTCTTATAAGCAAAGATGTAAAATTTATGGAGGACAAATAATGGAGTTGGGAGAAGAAAACAGGAAAGTAATTGTAAAAGTTCTAGAACACTTTGATGATGTTATAATTGACATACCAGTCAGAGATACAAGGCCCTTATCTGGAATTTATGAAAGAAGCAATATTGTTGTTCTAATACTTGAATAATTCAAAGAAGTTGAGAAGAGCTTAGGATGGTTGAAAAAAAATGACACATAGGAGTTGGTTAATAGGACATAGCACAAACAACCCTTGGGAGTTAAATGGGTTTATAAAACCAAACTTGATGTAAGTGGTTCTATAAATAAATACAAGGTCAGATTAGTAGAGAAGAGATATGATAAAGTATTTAGAGTATATTTTTCAGAAACATATTCTCTAGTTGCACCCCTTAATATAATTAAATGTTGTTAGCCTTGATTGCATATAAAGGATGGAAGTTTACCATTTAGATGTAAAATCTGCTTTCTTAAATGGTTATTTGTAGGAGGAGATTTTTTAGGGCAATTAGAAGGATTTCAAGTCTAGGGACAGGAGGAGAAGGTCTACAAGCTAAAAAAAGACCTTATATGGTCCTAAGTAAGCCCTTAGAGATTGGTACAAAAGAATTGATGATCATCTTGAAAACCTTGGATTTAATTAAAAGTCTAAATGAAGCTACATTATATGTGAAGCAAACAAAAGCTACATTAATCATAGTTTCTATTTATATTGATTATTTGTTTATAACAAGAAATGATAAGAAGTTGATAAAGTAGTTTAAAGCTAAAATGTTCCAAGTATTTGAGATGACTGACCATGGGTTAATAACTTTTTTCTATGAATGGAGGTGAAGCAAGATAAAAGTGGAGACTTCATATGCCAAAGTAAGTATGCAAGGGAAATACTTAAAAAAATTTCATACGGAGGATTAGAAAAGCACTACTACTCTAATAAACCAAAAGGAAAAGTTCAGTAAAGATGATAGAGTTGATAAGGTGTATAAACATCATTATAGAAGCATAATTGGTTGCTTAATGTATTTTACTACAACTATACCTGATATTATGTTTAAATTGAGTACGCTTTGAAGATTTATGCATTATGTCGATGAAGTGTATTTTCAAGTTGTCAAAAGAATTGTGAGATAGGTCAAAGGTACTGTAGATTATGGAATTAAGTACACTCAATGTTAGAATTTCAAACTTTATAGATATTTATAGTTATCGGGAAGAATCAGTTGATGATATAAAGAGTATAACTAGTCACTATTTCAATTTTGGCTTAAGGGTGTTTTCATGGTGTTCAAAGAAACAAGATATTGTGACTCAAAGCACAACTACGGCATAATATGTGGTAGCCACTGTTGCTATAAATCAAACAATTTGGCTTAGAAATATCCTTGCAGATTTACATATGGAGCAAAATGAGCCAACTCAGATTTTTGTTGATAATCATATTGTCATTTCAATCTCAAACAATTTTGTTTTCCATAGCAGGAATAAGCATTTTAAGATTAAGTTTTTTTTTCTTAAAGGATGTGCAGAGAGAAGGTAAAATATATGTACTTTATTGTAAGACCGATGATCAAGGTGCTACTGTCCCAACAAAGGAACTTTTAAAATCCAAATTTGAAGAATTGAGAAGCAAACTAGGAGTTTGCACCTATTAAGGCAAAGAGGAGTGTTAAATACGTGTCTAATATATGTAGATTGGATTAAGATGACATTATTGTTTGGATTATTTTTCTGTTTATATGACCTAGTCTTTAAGAAGTTGTTGATTATGTTTTTTAGATTATTCTGCACCATTCAGATCGTCAAAAGTCATCATCGATCTGCTATTTGGTAAGAAAATATAGAGATGTCAATAGGCCAGGCTGGGCTAGAAGTAGCGCTGGCCATGGTGGCTAGTGGCCAGACCCGTGGCCCTACAGGCCGAGATGGGTCAGCTCATGGCTCGACCAGACCATGGGCTAACTGGGCCAACTAGGCCTGCCATTTTTTTATATAAAAACTTTAAAATTGATGTCTTTTTTTAAATAATTGTCAATCCAGGCCAGGCCAAAATCAGGTTGAGCTGAGCCCTTTTTGCCCTTTTTGACATCCCTAGGCAAATAACAGAAATCCAACAAACCATTAAGAAGATTTTCACGAGTCAAATAGCAATCGAGCTCTATATGTTTTGTACATTTATGAAAAAGTGGATTGCAAACAATGTGTAAAGATAACTGATTATCACATTGGAGCATAACTGGTAGCAAGTTCTAGACACTTAATTTCTCAAGCAAATTAACAACCCATGTTAGCTCAACTGCAGTATGGGACATGGCATAGTACTCAACTTTTGATGAGGACTAGGACACTATACTTTGCTTTTTGGATTTCCAGCAGATCAGCAAATTCCCTAGGAGAGGAACATACTCATTAATCAACGTGCAAATAGAAGGGAAAGCAACCCAATCTAAATCACGAAAAGCCCTTAGAGGAAGACTATTGCCACCTCTAAAAAGAATACCCTATCCTAAAGTGCTATGAACATAACAAAGCAAGTGATGAAGTGCCATTAAATAGATTGATGAGGAATTTACAAAAACTAACTTAAAGTTTTAACCACGAAACAAATATCTAGACTTCTATGGGTCAAGAAATTTCGTTTACCCATTATAGACTTGTAATAAAATACATTTGAAATAACCTCACAACCATCAACAAATAAAGAACAATTCATAACCAAAATGGTAGCAGCAACTCGAACCTATTTTCTGTTTTGCATTATGGGAATTGGTATTCCTATTCCCCTAACTTACCACACCGTAATTACTGGAGTTTACCATTGTTGGCTATTTTTCATACCCCAACCTATCCTTAGGAATCTCATTTTTCCCAGCAGTTGCTAATGGTGTAAACATGTTGGCCCAATCTATCTGATAATGCTCCATATATTGTAAGGTGAAGTGATGCATTTCATTTTCCAAACCATTGCAATCCACTTCAATAGCGCTAAAAACAACATTCTTCAATCCATTTGTTTGAACTATTGCCTTACTAATAACGGAATGTTTTATAACTTCACCATCAGCTCCTTCCCTGCTAATTACATCACTTCACCTTACACTACGGCTATTTTTAACAGCCTCAATAGGAACTATATTAGGTACTACACTAGCAACATCAGCTATAGAACATTCAATCAAATTAAAACCACCATTAACAGTATCCATATCACCACTAAGAAGAATATCTGCCTTCACTAAGGGTGCTTCAGAGACAACTCTATTGTCTTTAACTACTGAACCAACCTTATCATTAACTACAACAGAATCCAGTAACTCCTCATTAGCTTACTAAATATCCACAACATTATCAATTTTCAAATTAACTGCATTATTCTCCCTCTCGGCCTCTTTGGAAATGTTCTCAAGCTGCTCATCCGGTTCAGTTACAATAAAATTCTGATCATTAACTTGCTGAATATTCACAACATCAACTATATTCCAAATTCATATCCTGCACTTCCAATAGCATATCAAGGGATTACTCCATTATAGCCAAATTCCCATATATTAATGGTATATTAGTCTTCAAAATCTGCTCCTTTGTAATTGATATTTGCTTCAAATTCTTACCCCCTAACTCCATCTCTTTGCTAATATGGCTATAATGAACCAATAACATAGGGGAGTCAACTGCTTCCGTTTTGGATGCCTTTTCCTTGCCAAACCCCATAATTTCTTAATGATTCCATATTTTAAACTTATTCCTTGTTGGTTGCCACATTTTCTTCCCAGTTGTTGGCTTCCAAGGGTAAGAAATATTAACCTCAGATTTCATCAATTCACCATTCTCGCCTAACTTCATTATATGCAGTAGATCAGGGAGTATTATATCCCTCCTCACTTCAATACAGATTTTGGCATAGTATACACGTTCTATGTTGGCTATTTGAACATCCATGCTAATTGATTTACCTAGAGAGCTCGCTGGGAAACTCAAGTCATCCATACTCCAAAATTCTAACAGAACGTTATGAAATTGATCATAAAAGGATAGTTTCTATTTTAAAATTGAAACTAGGTCTCCATCTTTGGATGAAAAATGGTTGCCTACTGCCATGCCATGAAACCTGTTCTAGTATTTCTAGAATGTTGCTTTGGGAGTTGAACTTGAAGATAAATGAGTCATCATCCTGAAGCATGACTTTCTCTAAGCCTTTCTTCCCCCACCGAGCCTTTGCCCAATCCTTCACAACTAGAAAAGCTATTTGGTTATTCTGGAATACCCCAACCAACGCAGAAGCCCAGAAATTAGCTCCTACTTTAAGGAGTTCCATGGGAGGGGTTAAAATTCCTTCCTTTGTGACATTCTTGAAGTATCGTAGGACACCCCGATTGCATTGAATCTGAGGCATGGATTTCCATGCTCCTACACTACGCTTCATGCTCACCGTATCTGTCTTCAAGTTAGAGTCTTGGTTCATCAGTTTATGCCTTGACACATCTGTATGAGTAGAAGCCTTACCCATGTAACACCCCCTTACCGCAGGGTACGCACCGAGACACCCGTGGGTCATTCCGGTACATATCCTATGATAAGGGAGCGCTACGTGCGATTACTATAATTACTCCACATGGCATCATATCA
>JANQBM010153877.1:12500-24518 GCA_025594535.1 Erythroxylum domingense | reverse complement strand
TTGAAAAGAAAAGTGGGCACACAATAAATGCCAAGTGTAAAGTGTTTCAAAAGTGTTTTAAAAAAAAAAATTTATACCGATTTTTGTTAAGTGCTAAATGAAGTGTTAAGTGATGTGACATGCCACCTTCACGGGGCACGGATCCAGGTATCACTGCCGATATCGGGTTCGGGTCCGGTAGGAGTTGGGGTGTTACAACATACTTGTCAAAAATGTTCTTTTGTTTCTAACATTATTATTATTTGATTGTCATCAAAATTAATCATCGTAAAGTCCTGTTGACTTAACAAATTCTCCTGTTAAATAATCAACACTTACCATTCCAACCATGGGAGAAACAGAAGCAGCTCGATCCCCTATGGCGATTATAACAGATGCATTGATAGGTGTAAAGTTACCAATTGGAGGGGCTTGCATTCATTAAGGCATCAAGAAACAGATTCCGAGTAAGAGAGAAGGCACTAAATTGGCGAGAGAAAAATATTTAAAATTTGAAACATATGCATAACAAATAAAATGCCCATGTCTACAAGAACTTATACCTTCACAACATCTGCAGAAGCAGCTCTGGAAGCATCAGAGGTGCGATTTTCCATTGTTCTAAGTAGCCTCATCCCATCTGAATTTGTTAGAAGTTTGACACTATTTTCATTTGTTGAGGTAGCTAGCAATATCCCTTCTTTGTTAAATCTAATATAAGGAGAAGCTTGCAAACTCATAAGGATCAAATTATTAGCTAGGAAGAAAGTCTATCAGATTGATAAGGCCCAACAAAAATTTACTAGCAATCCACCCTCTGCATCAATACTTGTTAATAGGTTAAGGTTGTCCATGTCCCACAATTTAACTATGAACTCATCACCAATAGCCAATAACCTATTTTTGGTGGTATCAAATTGGACAACCCCTATAGATCTCTTCCCAAGATCATTATAGGTACGCTTCACAACTCCTTCACTTTCATTCCATTCAACCAAGTATGACTCCCCTTCTTTGTTAGTGCCACAATAAGCTAACCTTAAAATTGCAGATAATCAAATGTCAGAAAAAGACAAGATAAAATATATTGACATCCATATCAACATAAAAAAATGTTAAGTATAAATCATCTATGGACCTTATTCCATTGTCACTGTAAGCCATCATGGTAGATGAATGGCCACGAGCATCATAGTCAACTCTTGAGCCCAATTTTTCATACAACTATGCCTTTATCTTTCCATCAGTAGCTGTTGAAAAAATAAACTGGGAACAAGAAAAGAGAACAATAAATAAAGAGATGTGAAAGGGGGAAACGTGAGGAACTCTTACAAGTAATTATTACGATATCAAGGCTAGTGGAAACCAAACGTCAATTACCAATACCACAATTATTACTAAAAACAAAAGAGTAAAATCTAGAGTCAATAGGAAAGAACACAAAGAAAAAAATACATCTTTCAATCTATCATAAAGGAATTAAACATAATGTACTCTAGTGTTTAAGAAACCAAGTTATACCAAAATACTTAGTAAGTAAATATTTCGATAAAGGGCATAAAGATGGCAGCAACCGATATGAAAGAAATTCATTTCGGGAAATGGAGATAAGAAATGTTTCTACTAAAGGGTTGCAAAAGAAAATAATTTTAACAAACTTTGATGCTAAGTGGAACCGTAAGGAAATAACAAACCCAATCTACTTATGGCCATTGACTGAAGTAATCATAATAGACCTAAATTTAATTCAATTTTAAAACAGATTACTAGCTTCTTCTTCTTCATGCAAAACTATCTATATAATCAAGAAAAAAAAGGGTAGAAACTACAATGAATTACCTGTATATTCTCCTTGAAATATGGACACACAAAATAAACAGGTGCTTCATGCCCCTCAAAAGTAAATTGCTTGGTACCAATAACTGCATCCCACACATGAACAATTTTGAATTGTTTATGAGTACTATACTTCTCAGGAATAATCATCAATTCAACGATAACAGAATCAACCTTAATGAATTCATACTAGAGGATTACTAGTCAGGTTTGGGAACTAAGCCGCCTTTTACCAATAAGGTGAAGAAATGAAAAGAAAAAGAAAAACTGAAACTGAATGCCAAGTGAGATCAGCACAGATAACATTTTTCGCTAGAATAAAGCCAAAGATAGAAAAGTAAATTCAAGGCAACTGAAATTGAGAATGTATTTGCATCCAAACTTACATTCTCCAACTCGTCAAAATAGCAAAGCTTGCTTTAAAGTGCATCAACAAATTTAATTAGTCTTTGCTTTTCCACCAATTGAAATTGAAAAGAATATCAGAAAAGCCAGAGGATTAGCTTATTTAGGTATATTACATAATGTTATATAAATTTGATTTTGTAGAATACGTGATCTATTTTACGAAATTGCATAAAGTTACATATCGTGATAAAATTTAAATTCACAATTATAATTGAGTAAAAGCATATAACTTAATGCGAGTCCTAAAAGGGAAAGAAAATTACATCTAACTTGCCAATATTATTCTAGCAAAAATATGAAAGAAACTACAAAGAAATAAAGGAGGATTAGATTCTATTTGTATTGTATTTGAGATCCATTTTAGATATTTCCACTTAAGCTCCAACGGACGGTGGGTTTGTAGACCATTTTTATACCCCAGATATATACGGTTAAGAATTTCTAGAGAACTATAAGGCAAATTAGTACGACCTCTAAGCTTTTCAATGCGATACCTTTTCCAATATGTCAAGAAAACCCAAATTGAAGTCTTCAATATTTGGCATAAAATTTTTTGACTAATCCAGAATGAAGATATTGCAACTCATTCTAGAACATTACCAAACAATACAAAGAAAGGAGAAAGGAATAATACCAGATGATATCATGAAGAGTTTTAGTCTTTGTAGCTACTGCCTGATGTTGAAGCTGTAGTTTATTAAACATGTCCAGTGTTTCATCCACCTGCATCCAAAATGACCTAAACCATCACAAATCAAAACAAAAAACTAGTTGAACTTAAATTAAAGGCCAATAATGAAAATTTCTTGATGGAATACTAAAAAATTTAAAAGGAACTACAAATGAAAAATCAATATTAACATGCCTGACAAAGTATATCGTTACATGTCTGTATCCTCTCTATCAAAGTATTGACATAATGTTGATATTTCTCTACCATCTACAAGCAAAAAATAAGAAGGGTGGAGAAATAAATTTCACAATAACCCCTCACAATGTGATAGTATGCCAAGTAAGTGATTGCTATCAACCTCCAATTTCAAGGCCAATTCAAGATCTATAAACCATTTATAAAACTACACGCAACCAAAAATTTTTTATAATAGATAGGAGTCTTTCAACTAATCATCAAAATTCAAAATAATGGTAATTAAACAACATCATTCCATTTATAGAGACAAATTGAGATATGATTGCAAAAGAATGTGAACTGTTAATGAACAATCAAACCTAATTTGTATTAACCAAAATAGGATCTATGTCTTGAGCTTCTCCTAACGAATTGTCCTTAGTCAAAACCGTTAATCCACCATTCTCCTACCCCGAGCTATAATCTTTACTCTAACAAAAAAAAAACCCTCTCCTCAAGGGTTCAGGAGACATTCCATGAATTAACCCAAAAGGGGGATGGAAAGAGTTGAGTCGAAGGGAGGTATGTGAGAAAGTGGAAGAAACGAAAAACGAAAGCGAGAGTGGGAGAGAAAAGGAAAGGAAGTGGGTTCACATCCACTATATGAGTTAATTGTTGTTGGAGAAATTGCGAAGCTTTGTTTAAAAAGAGCATACCTCAGCCTTTAAGAACCCCGAAGCTTGATCTAGGATGGAGATGTTCCATGAATTAATCCAAAAGTGGAAGGAAAGAGTTTAGGTAGGAAGCAAAACCAAAGAAGGACAATGAATCGGCTTGGCTCAAGCAAACTAAGCTAAGGCCTTGGGTAGTTGGGTTTTATTAACATGTCGACAAGCAAACTAAGCTAAGGCCTTGGGTAGTTGGGTTTTATTAACATGTCGACATTTTAATTGTGGAACAAAATAGGACCAACAGGTGATCTAGTGCCGAATTTTTGTGCACATAACCTTGTTGTGTTAACCTTTTTTAAGATGATTTCATCCGCATATTTTTTTAGGATCTATATTTTTGTATAGATAGGGTCGTATGAAATAGAATTAGCACAGGGTTATGGGCACAGAGAATTTGATCCCCTTCATCTCTTTTGTTATGCCCTTCACTGTTTCTTTTCTTTTTTTTATGAAATGTTTATTAGTTGGACTCAGATGATTAGGTGATTGTAGAATTTTTCTTTGAATTATTTTCATATTTTAAAATTAATTTTTATAAAATATAAATATTTCGATTATTTTAAATAATAAATATATTCAAAAATAAAAACCCAATGAAAATTTTGTTTTAAAATAATAAAATGTATTTAAATAATTTTAATTTTGTATTTATTGAATTAATTTTATAATACTTATTAAAAATTCACATAATAAATTAAAATGAAATTAATTGATTTCCAACTAAGATATAATTGAAGGAAAGAGATAATAAAAAGCACTATCATGGAGAATAATTTTCTAAATTGTACTTTTACTAATTACAAAGAAGTTGTTTATATAACCATATGCAATCTCGATTAGTTCCTAGAATTAAAGATCTAAATAACACAATCATAAATACAATACTAACTATATATAAACTAATATATGTTAGATATACATTATTTTTAACATTATGTTCATAGTATATTACTTGTGTTTTAGAACATTTTGAAGGATTCGATACTTAATTTAAGAAGTTCAAACATTGTAAGTCATATTTCTATCTATACAAGAAAAAGAAAATTTGATTTCTTTATTGTTTTCAAGATGATGTTCATTTTGTGATTATGAACTAATTGAGATATAGATTTAAGTAAGAAGAAACTAGGATGTGATGTACTTCCGTTTATTCTTTGAACTAATGAAATTACAGTCTTGTTATTTATTCATGCTTTATATTAACTAAATCAAAGAAGAAAAAGTGGAAGATTCAACATATGATTCATCCATCGAGATTTGAGAGACGAGATATATACTTAGATCACAGTGTGAATAAAGAGGGTTAAGTATGAGATATTTGAGATAACCCATAAGATCTTACTAAATTAGGGTAAGACCTATTAAGAGAGTTCATATAATGAACAAAGCATTCTTAAGTTGTCTAGATTAGAAAGAGATTTCGGTCGATTAACCTTTGAAAGGTATTATATGTCTTGAAAGAAAATATAGTCTAAGTTGGAAACTCTTAATGGTCCAAGAAGTTAGAACAACTCATCAATCAAAGATGAAAGTGAATATAGTAAAGTCTTAAGGAAACTTAGCCTAAATCTAGTCAATTCATAGTTTCGTATATTCTTGATCATTATTTTACATTAATATTTAAAATTTTTATTTATTTTATTTTCTTTATTGATCCATTTGTAAATGTTAATATAGTTTGTAAAGTTTGTGAGTAGTGGATAGTTAAGCAACAATCCCCGTGGGATTGACCTATATTTGTCAGTAATAGCTATAGATACATCATACACTTACAATAAAATATAATAGAACAAAATTTGGCACCATTGTCAATGATTAGGCATTAATATTTAAAAACTTGCAAACTAACTAGACTAGATCTTTTTGTTTAAATTTTGTTTTAGTTTCATTGTTTATTTAATGAATTATACTTTATTCTTTCTCTTTTGCAGATCACCTCTTGTATGCATAATTCTGACAATCAAGGAAATCTTATAAAGCCAAACTCTAAGATTGAGAGAATATTGCACATAAGAAGAAGACTTTAAAGGAGAATGGAAGTTTAGAAAGCAAAGATAACTACAAAGAATTTGAGATCATTGAAGGACTTTTCCACACTAAATGCACAAGGCATCAATTTAGGCATTGATGCTTAACATTAAAGCTGCTAACTTCGAGTTAAACTCCTCCTTGTTACCTATATTGCATCAAACCTAGTTTGGACTTTCACTATATAAAGACCCTAACCTTCTTCTATCAATGTTTCTAAAGTGTTGTGATACGTTAAAGCTACTCCTAATGTAATTAAACTCCTATTATTTCCTTTCTCTCTTATTAAATAAAACTAGAGCATGGTTACAGACCTTACCAGTAAGGTTAATTACTACTTAATATTAACTGTCCTATAAAATTCTTGGAAAAGTATTTCCCTCCTGGCAAGACTATGCAAATAAGGAACCAGATCACCAACTTTGTTTAGGGAGAAGGCGAGTCTTTATACAAGGCATAGGAGAGATATAAGGAGTTACTAAGGTACTGTCCTTACCACGATTTAGAGAAGTTGGTGATTGTTCATCTACATTGAAATGGCTTTCAACACGAAGATTTATATGGATACCACTACTAGTGGAGCTTTGATGAATAAGCCAGTGGACAAAGCGTACAACCTTATAAAGAACGTAACTCAAAACCACTACTAATGGTCAAGATAGAGGGCCATTCCCGAGAAGATTCCAGGTATGATCTAGATGCTTTAAATCTTCTTACTACTAAGGTAGATGCCTCGCTAAAAAGTTAGATACTATGAATGTTAATGTTGTCAGTGCTACTAATATGATTTATGACATTTGTGGATCCCTACGACACTTAGCTAGTTTGTGCATTATCCCTCTTTGAAACAGATTAATTTCATCAGAATCCTAACTAGAAGAATAATTCATTTTCAAACACCTATAATTTTGGTTGGAGAAATTACTACAATCTATCTTATGAAAACAAATTTAACCTTGTACCTTAAAATAGGCAACCACTTGTTTTTAGCCTAGACCATTAACCCCCGTCTCAGAAATCAAACTTACAGTCTTTTTTAGAAAACTTCCTTACAACTCAAGCCTAAAGATGGCAATGGGTTGGGTCTAGCCAGACATGGATAAGCTCGACCCTGGGCCAATAAGGTTAGGGGGCTCGAGCTTATCTTGAGCTGATTTATTATTTTTTAAAAACAATTAAAACAATGTAGTTTTGTCGTTACCTATTGAGCCTCGGGTCAGGCTGGACTTGAGCAACCAGGACCCAAGGTTGGACAGGCCCAGAGAACTAGGCCGGGCCAAAATTTCCAAGCCTGCTCAAGCTAAACAGAACAAAAAATTCAAGAAAGAGATTAGAAAACTTAATTTAAGGTAAACATTGTTGCTACCCACAATAAGATGGTTAAGTCCTAAATTACTCAATAAGCTAGTTTTACCATTAGATCATATGGTCAATTACTTCGAAAACTTGAGAATATTAAGGAGCATTGTAATGTTATGATATTAAGGGTTAATAAATTGACTGATAACCTGGAAGTGGATGAGAGTGATAGAGATCGAGGAAAGAAAACATGCATTAAAGAGGAAAATAAGTCTAAGAGAGAGGAAGGAGAAAAGGAATAGTCCAAAAATATTTTCCCTATTCCCTTAAAGATTGGTAAAGGCAAAGTTAGATAAGAAATTCGAGAAGTTTTTAGAAGATCTTAAAAAATATTAAATTAGTATTCCTTTTACAAACGATTTAAAGAAAATGCCTTATTATATCAGGTTTTTAAAGGAGATTTCATATAATAGCAAAAGACTCGAGGAGTATGAAGTTGTGAACTAGCCTAAAAAGTGTAAGGTTACATCTTACAATATACCACCTCCAAAACTTAAGGATCATGAAAACTTCTCCATCCTATGTACTATTGGAGACCTAAGTTTCGATCATGTCCTGTGTGGTTTAGGGGCGAGCATTAGCCTCGTGCTCTTTTTATTTTATAAGAAGCTCAAGGTTGGCAATCTTAAACGTACTAGTCTCTCTCTATAACTAATAGATCACTCTTTTAAAGTTAGATAAATATACTAAAAGATGTGGCCATAAGAATTGGTAGGTTTCTTACTCCCATAAAACTAAAAAGATCACTCGAGAATCTCCTGAAAGTACTGTTCGCAAAACCAAGCATTCAACCCAGAAATGCAATCATCTCAAAAATCCAAATACATTATCAAGCAGTAGTAGTGAAATTTGATGGACATAGCATTTGTCCAAGATGGACATCCTTCGAAAAAAGTTAGAATTCGGAGCAGAGATGAAGATCCTCTGCCAAGCTTACCACAGTCTTATAGCATTGTAGTTATAGGACATATGGGTCGAACCGAGCAGGAAGCGATTGCATGGCCCGACAAGGACCCATCGAAATTGAGGAAGGGGACATTAAAACTTTGACAGGAGAGTCCGGGGTAGGGATAGAGCTCTCACAGACGTCCAAAACTAAATTGCACCAACAGTGGGCACAAGCAGTAATACTGAAATTACTAGGATAGAAAATCAGCTATCGGATCCTTTGTAATCGCCTGAACCAAATGTGGCAACCTCAAGGACCCATGAAGGTCGTAAACCTAGACTACGACTTCTTCTTGATGAACTTTATAGACGAGGTAAACTACCTTAAAGCTTTAACAAGTGGGCCTTGGGTTATTTTTGGACATGCCCTTTCTGTCCAGAGATGGCTCCCATTATTCTGCCCCTCGTAAGGTAAGTTAACCCGAGCAGTGGTTTAGGTCTGCTTCTCGGAACTACCTATTGCTCGGTACCACCCCCGTATATTATCAACCCTGGGAAATTTGGTAGGAAACACCGTCAAAATTGATGAAGCCACAAAGATAACCCAGAGAGGCAAATTCGCAAGAGTAGCAGTGGATATCGACATCAATTTACCTCTTCGGTCTACAGTGGATCTCGATGGTGAAACAATCAGGGTAGCGTACGAGGGCTTGAACCAGATCTGGTACACTTGTGACATGGTGGGTCACGAAGCTGGGTCTTGTTCTTCGGGTATTCAACACCAGGCCACGTCCCAGGAAAAATCGATGACTCATGAACCAACGACGGCGGCACAGCCGACAATCCAAGCTGGCACAACAACAACACATACGCCTGATGGGACAAACAACGGCTACGGCCCCTGGACCAAGGTCCAACGGTCCTCTTCGCAACCTAACATTCCTTACCAGATTTCATCTCACTCTCGAACGTCCAACGCTGAAGCTCGGGTGGGTAGATCTAGATTTGATTTACTGTCAAAACAGGACAGTAGCTCATTAATGCATAACTCGGTACCAACGTCGTCTCCTGCACGACACACCCAAGCGTCAAATAATCGATTAGAATTGGGCCTGTTAATTGACCAAGTGTAATCAAAATCGCATGGACTCCAGCCCATGCACAGGAAACCACCGAAGGGGGCCAGTAAAGGTAAAGCTCTGGGCCAAAAAATCCTTCTCAGCATTACCAAGGACCAGACTTCAGGCCCAGCGACTCCAACCCAATTTCAACCTACCTCCACCGATACTCATACTGCAGTGGCCTTCTGCTTACACCAAGACATCATATGTGTTAGGGCAGATATAGAGGAGCGAGGATTGGTCCCGGGAACACAAGGCTAACCCATGGAAGGAGTGGAGGGGCCAGCGGATCCAAGAAGGCCCAAGGAACCATAATTTATAATACCTCCCTCCAGGCTACCAGATAGGAGGCTAGACGAGGCTCGTATAGAGGTCTTGTCGGGTGAGCCAAAATCGGGCGAAGTATTAATACCACAGTCCCCGGAAGGAGTTAGCCCTACTACGACAAATGAATTGATGGATCTTTCTCGAGCTTAGGCTGACTGCTTTCCTGAGTAATTTTGTTATGTCTATACTTATTTGGAATTGTCAAGGAGCAGGTGAAAAGGCAGAATTACATTCGACATTATCGTCCAGGTAGAAACTCATATTAGTGGCATACGTGCTCATACAATCATCTGCAAAATGGGGTTTGAATATTCTTTCCGAGTAGAAGCCAAAGGCTTTATTAACGGGATATGGATGTTATGGAAGGAGTTTGACGTTTCAATTGTGCTAGCTCATAGACAAATCATTTATACCAAAATTAAATATGGCTCCTTTACTTATGAATTCTCGGCTATCTATGCCAGCCCCTAAAAGGATAATCAAAAATTCCTCTGGCCTATTTTGGGATGGCTTGGAAAATCCATTATCCATTCCTAGCTAGTTGGAGGAGACTTCAATGCTAAATTAACTGTGGCGGATAAACAGGGTGGATCAACATCAATATCACTGGTGAGTCATGAGTTTCAAGAATGGGTACATGAATGTGGTATGCATGACTTGGGTTATATCGGATCACGCTTTACCTGACGGAGGGGAAACGTGCAAGCTCGACTAGATAGAGTGTTTAGCTCGTTGTCTTAGTTGGCAGGACTTCCCCATACTGTTAATCACCATCTGCCTTTTCTTGGCTCCGACCACTAGCCCATGTTGGTGCACTATGATAGTCATCGACAGAGTGGGTTAGGCCCAACACTGTTTAGATTTCAGTCGGCGTGGTTAGCTCATAAAACGTTTCCCATAGTAGTCACTGAAAAGTGGCTTCCTAAAGAAGCGACGTTTAGTAGCTCGTTAACAAAATTTTCTAGTCACCTTATGCATTAAAAGAAATCTGGTTTTGGTAATTTATTCCATCGGAAAAAACGGTTGATCGCTCGGTTGGAAGGCATACAAAGGAAGTTGCAACATACTGAATCGGAATCGCTATTGGCCCTGAAGGACCGACTACGCGGCGAATTAGTTTAAGTGCTTTGTGAGGAAGAACTCTTTTGGTATCAAAAAACCAGACGTGAATGGTTATCCCACGGGGATCGAAATATTAAGTATTATCACACGGTCACATTGTCCAAGCGCAAGAAGCTAACGGTTGAGCGGTTAATCGATACGTATGGTAATGAAATAACATATACGGACCAACTACGCAACATGGCGCACGATTATTTTCCCAAATGTATACTACCGAAGAGGTCGGTACTCATCGTTTTCCCAGTCATGGTGCCTTTCTTTGTCTTACTGAGGAGCAAATGCACGCACTGCAAAACCCAGTCCAAGCTCACAAAATCAAATCTGTGGTCTTTGAGATGAATCCAAACAAAGTGCCGGGGATTGATGGATTTACGGCTTTATTTTTTCAGTCCCAATGGGTTACGTTAGGCCAACAAGTACTGACGTTTATTCAGACTATCTTTAACAATGGAAGGTGGGAACCAGAATTAAATAGAACCATTTTAGTCCTGATTCCCAGGGTGTTGTCCCCGAAGTTTATTACTTAATTTCGACTTATCAGCCTGTGCACAGTCATGTACAAAATCATTTCCAAGGTGATCATGAATCGTTTAAAGCCCCACCTTAATGGCTTAGTGGCGAATATCTAATGCAGCTTTATCCCTGGGCGGCAGATAACAGACAATATTATAATTGCTCAGGAGATAATACATTCGATGTGAAAGAAGAAAGGGAAAACTGGGTATTTTGCTATAAAGGTTGACTTGAAAAAGCTTATGATCGCTTGCACTGGGGCTTTATCAATGACACGCTGTTAGAAATTGGAATTCTTGCTCATCTCCTCAGTTTCATTATGAAGTGTGTCACTACGGTCTCCATGCAAGTTGTGTGGAATGACACTATTTTTGATACCATTCTCCCGTCCAGGGGTGTTTAGCAACGCAATCCATTTTTACCTTACCTTTTCGTACTTTACATGGAAAGATTGGGTCACCTTATCTCTCACTCGGTGAGACAAGGCAGGTGGAAACCTTTTAAATGGCGAAATGCAGGGCCTTCCATATCCCACCTCTTTATGGTTGACAATTTAATTTTGTTTAGAGAAGCTACAGAAACTCAGGTGCTAGAGGTCTCGGAAATTTTGGCGAATTATTGCCAGATGTCTGGACAAAAGGTTAGTACTACTAAAACCCAGATATTTTTTTCCAAAAATGTCTCTTCGGACCAACAGCGAAGGATCAGTCAAGCTTTACAGATACAGAGCATGAAAAATTTGGGTAAATATCTAGGCATGCCTTTGATCCATAAACACACAACGCGAAATACGTATCAATACCTCCTAGATCATGCCCACAAAAGTTAGCTGGGTGGTATGCGAGAAGTTTGTCTA
>JANQBM010153877.1:0-7500 GCA_025594535.1 Erythroxylum domingense | reverse complement strand
CTCGATATCTCCTTTGAACTAAAAGAAAAAGGATTAGCTTTTCATAACTCTTCAGAATAAATGCCAAAAGACAAGAATATGCATCTTTTGATGTCTCTCCTCTATCCCCTTTATTAACCTCTTTAATTTCCTTTTATACTTAATAATTAGGGTTTTTAGTGTATACATGGTCAACCACATAACACTGTAGATGACTTTGTACCTTAATCTTACATTAATTCTTTGAAAATTGCAAACATAGACGATTCTAGAGAGTCGTAAAGGTAATATAGATAGTCGTGTAAGTTACTTGCATAGTTATGTATGTTTCTACGTAGGCAAAATAATGTCTTTGAGGTCATACACGTTTACGATAACTTACATGGTTCCTCACACGATCTTGTAGGGCATATACAGAGGTGTGTACTTCTTCACATGGGCATATAGCTGCAAAATGACTATAATTCTATTGTTATATATCTTGTGTTCCCTCAAGGTTTATAAATTGCCATGCACTACTAGTGGATTGATACAATTAACTAAAATTTGGAAATTAGGCAAATCATGAGTTCTAAGTGCTTAGTATATGCTTAACTTGGTAGGGCAGCAAAATGTTTGTTTAATGGGGTTCACTTATTGACATTGTATTTTGGAGCAATAAATGGACACTCTATATAGTCTACACCATGAAATCAAGTCGTGATCTTTATCACTTGTAATTTAATAATTCTGGAAGCTTGATAAAAGACCAATTTGATATTTTTTGTATTATCATAGGTTATATGAACTTAGTTTTATAGTTTGAGAAATTGCTTGACTGCAATAACTATTCAACGTTATCACTACGAAAATGAAGCTAACATTAGATATTAATTTATGCTTAAGTGAGAGTAAGAATAGAGTATAAACAGAGCAAATGTATTACTAAATGGTGATGTTTGCACTTGGTTTTATGAACTTGAAGTGGCAAAGCAAACAATGGAATTGGCGTACTAACAACTTTGAACTTAAGAACCATCTCGGCCATAGCCAAGGTCATTTAGCAAATGCTAATAGGGAGGAGAAGGAGAATAGATGGATGAAGAGTCCATTAGGGTTATTATTTTTCCAAATTTATTAAATTATAAAATAATTACATTAAAAAAATTTCAACACGTGGCAAAACTATTAACCTGACATGGCATATGCCATGTTAGTGATGTTAATGGAGTAGTTAACGTCGAGATATTTTTACAACAAATTGAAACTTTGAGCATTTTAGTGCCTCATTTAAAGTTCAAGCTAGCATTGCAAAATTAAGTAAAGTCAATGATTTCTTTTTAACCCTTTCATAAACCCTAAATCACCAAATTAATTTGAGGTTAATTGTTTTGGGGTCTATGTCAGTCATTGACGTGGCTCATATGAAACCCTTAAAATTTTAGAAAAAGATAACATCTTGATGTAACCCTAATTGTTTTGCCAATTAAAAGACTATTTTAAACATTTTTCTAAATGTCAAGGTCTTTTTTCTATGTAAGGAAACGTTAAGATCTAACATGAACTTTATATTTACTATTAAAAGGTAAAATGTACCTTCAACCTAAGTTAAACCTTTCTTTCTCTCATACACATTATGTTTTTACCCTGTCTCTTTTAACATCTGCCACACCCTTTCTTTTAACTCTTGATTACTTTTGGTAGTTCACCCCAAGTATAGACATAGTCCCATCCTACCTAATTCGTTTACTTATTTTTCTATTTTTCCAAATTTTTTTCTTCATTTTTGTTTTTTATCCTAAAATTTTTACGAAAGTATAACTTGAATTCTAATATTTTTAGGACATATAAAATGAACACTAAAATTTATAAAACATTCAAAATGGACATTGAGTGAACGATAATTTGGATGGAGGGAGTTTAATTTTTATTCATTATATGTCACATCAATACTAGTGTAGCATGAGTTTTATACTTTTTATTAATAATGTGGGTCCCACACAACCATATATTTGCCGCATAACATAGTGTAATCTACTTTTTAAAATAATATTAAAATAATTTAAATTCTTTTAAACATTTTGATTATATTTTCTAGTATGTAATTAAAGTTAATAAGCATTAGTTAACCATAATAATATTAATTAATCACAATAATCTTAAATTTAATTAAAAATCAAACCCTAATTCCTCACATCAAAACCTTAAGCCTAAATCTAGAAACAAATGATTTCTCCTTCGTCTATGTTTGTTACGGGGCTTCTCCACAACCTTGTCCCACATTATTTGGAGGCACAGACATAAGGAAGCTTTTTTGGATTCTACTTCCACTTCTATGTTCACTCATAAAATCAACTTTTCCCTACTTAAAATTCATGATTTATCAATTTGATTCGAACAGAGTAGCCTAGTTGGTTACTCTAGAGTAGACAAAAATGAGTAGTCTAGTTAATTAACTCCTCGCTTAAAGACTAAGGAAGTCTTGAGTTCGAGTCACCAAATCAACCGGGTTTCTATAAAGAAACAGTCTCTGTATCTCTTAGGAAATGCGGGCATGACTGCATACATCTTATCCTCTTCATACCCTGCTTAGGCGGGAATTTGAGTATTGTTGAATTTTAGAGTTCGAGGGAAGATTTTTACGTCAATTTTGGGAAGCTCTACATCAACCTTTAAATTATATGAGACCTTACCTTTCTAATATATTACTAACCCATATGCAACGAGCCATTTATTTGGATTCAAACCTTGTTTTGGTGGATAATATGGGAAAGTCATGAAACATATATATAGAAGACAAGGTGGTGACTGCACCAGAGTATTACTATACGAATTTTACTTAGTATTTCTCATGCAGATTCTGGTTCCCAAACCTGTAAGAATATTCTGAGAGAAATCTTTGTTACTTTAACATAGTAGTGATGGTTGTGAATCTTTATAAATTGAGAAAAGTGGGTATATACAAAAAGTTGAGAAGTGAAAGGCAATTCAAAAGAGAGAAAGGGTATACTATTTAAGCTCTTTACCACTAATTTTATTGGTTTTAGGAGGAAATATGGTTCCAATCCAATATAACAAGGGATTGGTTGCTCAATGATTTTATTACGAACAATAAAGATTATATTAGCTAAATAAACAAATTACTAACGAAAATAACATTGAACTAAATTGTTAAAGTTTTAAAAGGTTTAAAAATATAGGCACTATCTTAAAAAAACCTAAAAAGTTGAGCACTTTAGGATTGCTTATTCATAATAAAAACATTAAAACCATGTCTCGTTAGTATTGACATGGTATATAATAAATAGATATTTAACTTCATCCAAATTTTTATTTACATAAGATTTATTTTAATTTTTTTTGCAAATGTTAGGATTTATTTTTAATGTTTCAAAATATTAAGTTTCAACTTCTATTTTGGTTAAAATATTAAGGTAAAAAATGCACCCTTTGCCTTTTCTTCCCTATAACTGTTGTCATTAGATAGAGAATCAAAAGACCGTTACCAAAGATTTGTTATAATCTAAGACCCAAAATGGCAAGCGACAGTGATTCATCCTATCGGTAGCAATGCCCTTGAAATTCAAAGAAGAGGCTCAGAAATCAATGAACCCCACAAACATGGCCACCACTAGCACCATCGTCATTGAAGTAAGAAGCACGGTGGCAATAAAATTGATGTTCCCTGAGGACCTACTCCTCTACAGATTACGAAAAGTGACAGAGCTTATTATGATGATATAGAGGAAAGGAAAGTTTTTGTGATGTTGTTAAAATTTTGGTGGAAGAAATTCGGATTACCATAGGCTTTTTACTTGATTCTAACTAATAAATAATTTTTTGTTTATCTAATTAAGATCTTATTGAAGATAGAATATATCTATTCTTTTCCTTATTGTTTAGGTGTGAGAACTTGTAGAGTATCTCACTATACACTCAATGAAATGTAAAAGCAAAGAAATTTAGTTGTAGGGTGATTCAATATAAAGAGTGTTGGCCTTGTTATTTGTAAGAGTTAGATATATGTTCTTTTTTAGGGAAGAACATAAAAAGAAAAGGTTTAATTGTGAGAAGGAAGAAAAGATTGACTAAATCTTGAGTTTTTATTTTTTTATTCAATCCAGGTTTGAATTAATTATATGTTAATTATATGAGTAGAGTGGTATATTGTCTATTTTTGTCACGTAAGCTTCTTTATTAATTTTAATGACCAAAGTAAAAAATAAGAGTTATTTAAAAAATTATAAATTATAAATATTTTTCAAATTAAAATTCTTTAAATTTAGTTTACATTTTTTTATACTATTCTTCTTTAAGATGAAAAAAAAAAGAAGGAAGAATGTTGTGCTGAAGTTAAAAAGATTCAACGATATTATTTCGACTAGAAATAACGAAATGGATCTAAATTTAAGAATTCACTGTAAGCAAAACAAAAGTGTATTATGTTATTATTAACAATAGTAAATTTAATATTAAATTATATTTTTAATAAACTAAAAAATGATATATATTTAGTCGACATATGTTTTTTACTTTAACCAGTATTATAAAATTTAATAAAATATAAAATATAATTTATTTTGTAAATGGAACTCCATAACTCTTTATTGCTTAATTATACTATGCCATCGCATATCAAAATTAAAAATATATAATAAAATATATATGATTTTCAATAATACAGGTAAAGTCCTTGTGTAATCTATGCTCCGACTTGCATGGGTAGGAGCAGTATTACGAGTACTGTATCATTCTAGCGGAAAAATAATATCGTACCTACATAATTCATACCGACTTCAAGTACTCGACTGTACCGGCCAGTATCTTACGGAAATACCAATTATTTATTCAACTTAATTACAAAATTTCTAATACTTGAAGGACTAAATTGAAATTTAAAAAAATTTAAATCATATGAAATTTTCTGTGCCCATTATGATATTTCAACCATGTGTTATTTAATTTTGACCATATATTTATATAAATTTTACATAAATTTATGAATAAAATTTAATAAAATAAAGTACAAAATTGATTTACGAGTAAAAATTGATTTACGAGCAGACGATCCATTCCCATGTTTGCACCTTTCCGCTACGTATAGTTACTGTGATCTATATACTGAAACGGAACGAAATAAAAATTTGGAGGCAGAATAGAACAAAAATTGGAGACAGTAAAGTGTTTAGTTGTAATGGACAAAACAGATAAACAGATAAATCTTGACTTTGAATTGTGTGTTACATCTGTAATTATTTATGTTGAATTGTTGATTTTTGGTAAATTGTGTTGAATAAAATTAAATTATGTAATATATGTTGAGTTTATTTGAGTAAGAATGATGATTAAAATTAGTGAATGAAAGATTGCCAAATTAAAATTGAGAATTGGGATTTCAGTAATAATATTGATTACAATTGGTGAAGAAGACACAATAATGATAATAATGTTTAATTATTTGAATGATTTTATTGTTTATTTTGGGCACAAACTAAGTTATATATTATCATAAAAGTAGTAGTGTAACAAAATGGGTTTTATATATATTACAAATTGAATTGTATAATCATACAAAATGGATTAGTGTATGATTGAATTATGTAATTACATAAAATAGGCTGTAGACTTATGTTGTGAATTTATGATTAAATTACGTAGTTGTATAAAATACGTTATAGCTGTGAGTTTATGTCTTTAATGTTGGAATATGTAATCATACAAAATGATTTATATAAGATGTATATGTTTTTGTGTCAGTTTTGAGTTGAATAATACACATTTTTTAATAGTAGTTGATAGTGAAATTAAATGTTCTTTATTTTGATATGAAGTTAGTAATTTAATTATGACATATGTCTTTATTTATTTTATAGATAAATGGAGGGAAGTTTAAGTACTCCTAATAATTAAGTCATTTCAAGTTTAGGAAAATTCGATGGTACAACTTAGGCTCATACTATATTGGTATCTGAATGAAGAATCATAACATTTGTTTGTAGTAGAACAAACATTTGAAAGGTAGGGGAAACACCAAATTAAAGAAGCATTTGATTAGGATCAAAGGAGATGTGAAGCCTTGTAAAAAAGTGAGTCATGATATAAATGACAAATGAAGACTTTGATTAAAGAGTATCAGGACGAAAAAGATGGAAGGCAAAGATTGAACTACAAATTGATAGTGGAAGTTCATTTTTTGGTGATCAAGATGATACTGGGGATGTTGAAGGTGTTTTTTTCTTCCTAATAAGAAGGTAATGTTGCATTTGATGTAAGAAAGAGAAGAAGACATATGTCTAACCTTTTTGCCCCACAAATAACTCTTGAAGCTTAACCTTCAATCCGTAGTGCTTTATAATCTAAAAAAACAGCTCATAATGTGGATATAGCAACATCTAGATGGTGGTAAGATTCAGGAATAACATTTAATGTTATCCAATCTTATTATTATTAGCCTATGGTGGACGTTTGTAGCCTTTTAGGTTCTAGAATAAAAAGCTCCTTCGACTGATGACTAAATTGGGCTACTTTTAGGTGTTTAATCATATGTGATGGTTAGATAAATAGAAGATATGAGTCTATTATTGATTTTTTTTTTGTTTATTCTGTAAAGGGGATAATGTTTTTGAAGTATATTGATGCATCACCTTGTTAGGAATGTTGATACTCTGTTTAGATATTTGATAAAGTTGTGAATGAAGTTGAACCATAAAATATTGTTTAGTTCATTACTGATAATGATTCTACTTACAAAGTAGTTGGAAGAAGATTACAAATCATAAAAAATTCTTTTTATTAGACTCCTTATGCTGCATATTGCATTGACCTATTGTTGCAAAATATAAGAGATGCTAGATATTTTTCTAACCTTGATGAGACTGTGCAGAAAAAAGTGACCAAGTTGATCTACAATCATGTATGGGTCTTGAATTTAATAAGAAAAGATTTCACTAATGGTATAAATTTGTATCGTCTTGTTGTTATAAAATTTGCAACAAATTTCTTATTACTTTAGTATTTTGTTATAGTGAAGGATTTGAGATAACTATTTATAAGTAATAAATGGTTGTACCTCTACATGCTAAGTTAAATGCTGGATTAGAGGTTTCTAAAATTATAATTGAACATTATAAATTTTTGTTCTAATGTCAATTTGTCATCTTAGTTTGTGAGCCCTTGGTAAGGATACTTCATTTGGTTAATAGTGATGAGAAGACAACAATGTGTTATTTTTATGATGCCTTGGAGAGGGTGAAAGAAGTAATCAAGGCCAATATAAAAAATAGGTCTTTTTTGTATAGGCGAAAGAAGCAATTAAGGCCAATCTAAAAGGTCTTCTTTGTATACACCTTATCTTATAGCTTCAAATAGGTCTGTCCTATCAATCTCATTCCAGAACAATAACACAAATTTTAGACATTATAACTTCCTATTCCATGACTCAAAAATTCCATGCTGTATAGCAATGGAAATATCTGAACAAGATCTACACTTCTCATGAAGCACTCAAAAGCAAATTCTACCTCTAACTAGGTCAAAAACTCA
>JANQBM010152888.1:0-24549 GCA_025594535.1 Erythroxylum domingense | reverse complement strand
AAAAAAAAATTTATACCGACTTTTGTTAAGTGTTTAGTGAAGTGTTAAGTGATGTGACATGCCACCTTCGCGGGGCACGGATCCGGGTATCACTATCGATATCGGGTTCGGGTCCGGCGGGAGTTGGGTGTTACAATGAGCATGAGATATGTTTTTCCTAATCTCTTCGATTGATCTCCCGTATACCCGTTTCTATAATTCAACCAGTTGTCTGGAAACGGGATGTTACATTGCTACTAATGAGTATATTATTTTGATGAAAAGTAATATAAAAAAAATGAAGTCATAAACTAAATAAGAGAAGTTGAAGTTGACAATTAATGAAATAAATATCAAACTTAGAACAAAAGAAGATCAAAGCTTATCAAAGACATTCTTTCGTTTGTAATATTAGTCATAATCTCACTTTATTAATCTGATGCTCTAAAAGTCTCACCATTTATAATCATTTTATTTCACTTGATTTTATGAGTCTTTACATTCCTCAAAAGGCATTAAAGCTTTTGATTTCAATAGAAAAATCTCTTAATCTTTTAAATACTCTTTATGAAACATTTTAGGAAGTGCTTAAATAATAATTGGATTAAGCAAATTGGTTTTAAGCATTTAAAGTAGATAAAATCATATTTTTAGGGTAATTGGTTGACATATATAGGTTAGTGGTCAACCAATATAAGTAAAGTTGTTAAATTTAATGTACCATGAGTTTCTTGTAACATTGATTGATGTATTTCTTAACCAATGTACCATATTGGTCAACCAATATACCTACTAGTCGACTAGTGTTCTAATGACTGGTGAAACTAGTCCTTTTAGTTCATACTAGTTAAATAATATGCTATATTAGTCAACTAGTGCTCTTCATATAGGCATTATAATAGTTAGTTTTTAGCTCTAACAAATCGGAAGGGTCCCAAAACACTATAAATAGGTACTTTATCATTGGTTTTAACATGAAGAAGCATTTGGTTTTATTTTAAAAATATTTCTAATTATTTTCAATCATTTGTGTATCATTGCCTTATTTGTGTTAGTGAGCTTCTTCTGATTTACCAAGCGAATAAGTGAGAAAATAATTAAGTTATAATACCTTGTTTAGGTGTTGGAAGTTGTACTTAGGAGTGTTCAAAGTGGGATTAAAGTTCCTCTTCACCTTGGAAGAAGGGGTTCCTCTTTATCGAGAAAGATTGTACAAAGGTTTGAAAAGTCTAAGACAGTAGATATAGGCAAGAGTTATCTACAGAACCATAATAAATAAGTTTGCAATATCTTTTCCCTTTCCTCTTTAAATTATTACTAAATTGTTTAATTAGTTTATGTTAAGTAATCCATTTATTCATTATTTT
Source organism: Erythroxylum domingense (assembly GCA_025594535.1). Classification (NCBI taxonomy): domain Eukaryota; kingdom Viridiplantae; phylum Streptophyta; class Magnoliopsida; order Malpighiales; family Erythroxylaceae; genus Erythroxylum; species Erythroxylum domingense. The sequence continues at coordinate 23,203 of JANQBM010152888.1, read as the reverse complement.
TAAATTGAGTTGATCAGTTATAAAATCCTTGAATTTTGTGAACATCCAATTCACACCACTCCCCTCTTGTGTGCCATTAGGGACTAACAAGTGATATCAAAGAAAGTCTATTGGACTAGCATTTTTAACTAAATCCTATAGCAAAAATCATAATGGTATATTTATGAGCATTATCCTTACTATTCAACCAAAAGGGATTAATCATTAATATACCACCTTTCTTTGTTAGGAATGGTTACTTTTGTTAGAAAACTAGGTTGATATTTTTGTTAATGGCTAAAAGCGTAGAAATTTGTAAAATAGTATTAAATGGTTTATTCATAATAAAATTGTAGATAACAAATTACTAACAAATTAAAGGAAAAACGGGAACTTCAAGATAAGAAATTAGTTTGCTTAAATATTAGGGTTTTACACATCCTTTTTTATGCATTAGGAAGAAATGAATTCAATTGGGTCTTTATATATAAAACAACTTAAGAAATTTGACAAACTTTAGAAGCTACATATGAGGGAACCAATCATGTACAGGTGAGGAAAGTAAGCATGTTAACACACTAATATGAATTGTTTCAAGTCAAGAATGATGAAAGCTTATTTAGTATGTATATTAGATTTACTGATATTAGTAAGGCTTTTAAAGGTCTTAGAATGACCTATACTAATTTTGAAATAGTAATATAGTTATTTAGGTCACTTCCAAAGGTATGAGAAGCTATGTTAGATTTATTAATATTAGTAATGCTTTCGAAGGTCTTAGAAAGACCTGTAGTTGAAAACGATCTAGAAGGGGGGTTGAATAGATCTTTTAAACTTTTTTGCAAAGCGCTATAAAACAGAGAATTAAAACACACAAAACAAACAAAACAAATTGAAATATAAAAGAATAGAGAAGAGAGGCAAACACAATGTTTATAGAGGTTCGGTGCTAAGACCTACGTCCTCTACCTAAGCTTCCACTTAGGATTTTGACAATGCTCTTTAGTACACACTTTTTAGTTTAGTGTGAACTTTCTAAACAACTTGACTTTCGGCTCAAGCTACACCTTACAGTTGATTTATTTTCCCGGCACAAATCCTACCTCTAAGCGATTCTTCTCTAATCACTCAGCTCACGATAATAAAAAAGATAGAAGTGAAATAGTAAAGCTCAGTGCAGCTGAATACAATTAGAATATGCTAAGAAGCAAATTGAGAGCAATAAGAGGATAATCTTGAAATATAGCAAGTATGTTTCACTTTTGACTTGTGTAATTGTTCCTCTGAAGAGTTGATCTTTATTTGAAGGCTTCAAGATGTTTATGGACATTTTAGAACTCTCCTAGCCATTGTAGAATGCTCCTAGCCGTTGTATGAAGATTTCTTACTGTTTGAAATCAATTGACAAAGTCAAATTTTGTTCAGCTGTAACTGATAGTTGACTAGTCGGTGTATGATAGTCGACTAGTACATTATAGTCAACTTGTCTTCAAGAATTACTCGACTAGTACTAACATTTTTCATCAACTTTCAGCTCCGCTCTTCGAATAATTGACTAATAGCATAATAGTCGACTAGTCCATTTTCTGACAGGTCTGATTGTTAATAGTCGACTTCCAACATGATAGTCCACTTATCCAATGCTCCAACTAACAGATCTCACAAAATCTCCAATTCTTGATTGTTGAGATGCTTATTGGAATTCTTCATACGAAATCTTCTTATGGAATACACGTTATTCAATTCTAATCCTCATTATTGCAATCTTGATCTTCATGAATTGACTTTATTTAAATTTCATCTGACTTGAAATTGTGCCATCCTTATTTGACTAGGCTTCCATCAACTTCAATTTAACCTGAAATTATTTCTTAACCAATTCTTTAAATTTTATTATTATCAAAACATAGAAGGATTTAATTTGTCAACCTCTATTGGTCCAACAGTACTAATCTTGAAATAGTAAGATAGTCATTTAGGTCACTTCCAAAGGTGTGAGAAGCTAATGTGATAGCTATACAAAATGCTAAAGATCTAACAACACAATCTTTGGAGAAACTAATTAAAGCCTTCATCACATCAGAAATGAGGCTCTAGGAGACATAAGAAGAAATGATGCTCCTAAAGAAAGAGAATTTAGCATTCAATGCCTCAAAGGAAGAATTAAGTAAGGAGTAAGAGACATAAACTAGTAAAAGTAAAGAAGAAGAAAAAAAAGAAAAAGACATTGGCTTACTCACTAAAACATTTAAGAATTTTTTAAAGAAGAAGTTCCTAATAAAAAAGAATTTCAATAAGGGTAAAAGTGATTAAAACATAAATCCATTATCATTATTTTCTTTTAAAAAAGAAAACCTAGTAACAAAAAGTTACAATGTCCTTTACTTAAAGATAATGAGAAGGGGCAAGGTGAAAAAACTTAAAGCATCAACTTGGGCTGACACAAATGAATTTGAAAGTAAGCATTCAGAAGAAGAGATAGTATGCGCTTTACCACTGTGGATAATGATAAGGTAACATCTAACCTTCAATCTTTCGATAATGATAGTGATGTTAATTTAACCTATAATGAATTAGTTATGAGCTTTGAAATCATGAGCATGAAAAAGAAAATGATATGGTCTAAAATCAAAGAGGCTCAAATGATTTGCATAGCATTAAAGCATCCAAAAATGCTATCATTCATGACAATCATGACTTAAATGTATGAAGGTTTAATAGAGAAACGTTGACAAAGGTGGTTGGATCCCTTAAGGAATTATTGTCTAAGTTTACTAAAGGGAGTGAACCTTCAATCTTTCGATAATGATAGTGATGTTAATTTAACTTATAATGAATTAGTTATGAGCTTTGAAATCATGAGCATGAAAAAGAAAAAGATATGGTCTAAAATCAAAGAGGCTCAAATGATTTGCATTGCATTAAAGCGTCCAAAAATGCTATCATTCATGACAATCATGACTTAAATGTATTAAGGTTTAATAGAGAAACGTTGAAAAAGGTGGTTGGATCCCTTAAGGAATTATTGTCTAAGTTTACTAAAGGGAGCGAAAAAATAGAAAATATGCTAAGAGCTTAAAAGAATTTGAATAATAGGTATAGAATAGGATATACCATAGAAGTGAAGGCAATTATAGAACTAAATTTGTCAAGGGAAAATATTTGCATAGTGAAGAACCATTACCTAATGTGACAAATGTGTATGTAACATCCACGTCCAAGCTTATAAATACAAATTCTACATCTATGTTAAATCATATGCATGTTCATTCCATATCCTAGGACTAAATTAAAAGCAGGTGTCATGCTTTTTTATATAGATAACAACCTAGGAGTATAGTTCAATACTATCTGGGAAGTATAGATATAAATTCTATAATAACATCTAAACCAAATTACACCCTTTTAGGCCTCAAACAAGCATACATCAAATTTCATTCATAGAAGACATCATACATAAAATCATGGTAGCTCATTTCACTACCTTAGGAAACCATTCGATACCCTTAATGTCTAAAGTTTCCTCATTATGCATACATATAGTGTAATTTATGCATCATAATCACTAATAAAATATAGTATGTCATTTTTTATGGTAAGTTTAAACATGTTGATAAATTTTTTATCCTAAACAAAGAATGGCAAGTAAACCCATGAAAGTATGGGTTGAAAAGAAAGATCTTGACAATAAAGGAATCAAGCTCATTTGGGTTCCTAAAACATATTGATTGGCATGTTCTATTAGGGAAAATGGAGATGGTATTCATTGAATGGTTATCACTTTTAAGAATTTATGCCTTTTATTTTAATGAACATAACTATCTTATGTCTAGGAATTTCTTCAAAACATTTATGCATAATATGGAGGTGCTTGTCCTCAAAGACATTAAGAATAATCATTAAAGACTCTTTAAAAGAGTCAATTATTGATCCAAATAAAGGAGATGAAAATAATGAGACGTTTTCAATGGACTGAAACTCAAGAAGAATCTTCATTTAAATCATATAATAAGTAATGTTCAACAAGAGGTAACTATTACTTCATACCTTAGAATTTTGCCATATATTGCTCTTATTTATCAATTTAAGTATAAATTATTAGAGATTAATGTTTAGGTTTATACTATTAATAAAAAAAGAACATTTATTTCATATACTATGGAACTAAACTTAGATATTATATGCAAATAGAATAATAAGTTAAAATTTGTTAATATACTAAACCGATTGGGATATAATCTTACTAAAATAATGAATGATGTTGTTAAGAAAGGATTAGACATAATTATATGTATTTAAAGTCTCCTTAATGATTATAATAGTTTTTGATTGATAGTCCTATGATTTATTAAGTGCTTTGATGTTTTAATTTAAATTTTGAAGGTTGTTTCTCAAGAATATAAGATTAATTGGTCAACCAATATCTCAGAGTGATCAGCCAGTGTAACCAAAATTAAGTTTTATGCAATTCTAGTGAGTTTTTTTCTTTGATTGGTATAATTTCTAATGGTCCACTTGCTTACATTGGTCAACCAATGTCATCTTTTTCTAAGATGATTTTCCTTCCAGTGAGTTTATGAAAAGTTTAACTGAATAAATGATCTACCACAAGGCCCCAATAGTTAGTCAACATAGAGCAAAGTTTGATCGATGTCTCTTTCAAGGAAGACAATTAAGTTTAAGTGAGTTTGTGGCATATTTGATTAATATGAAACGTTGACCACAACCTTCGACCAGTGTCCCCAAATATTCTACCAATACGTAGGTTTTACAACCCCCTTCCTTTGGCTTTCTTCTTCTTATTTCTCATTTTCTTATTTAAGCATCTCCAAAACCCTATATAACTCAATTGTTTCTTTAAAAAACAAAATAACTCATTGAAGCTAGCTACCCTCTTAAAATTTTTCTTTTTTTTAAGATTAATAAAATTCACATTCTCTTTAGATAAACTCCTAAAATTTATAATTGTTTGATAATGTTTTTGTCTTTGAAATCATTTTCATAGATCACATTATTCGTTTAAGTTTCCTTTTAGAATTATGATTGATTTCATTAAATTGAAAATTTTTCATTTTTGGGTCTCCAATTTAGGAATTTTCTAAATTTTTAATTAAAATTTATTTTTTCAAATTGATGCTTTCATAGTTAAAGTATAAAAGGAGTCAAGGTTGTCTTCTTTAAAATTATATTCATATATCTTTGATTTTGTTTAATTTTGGCATTTGAAGCATTTTTTTCACATTGATATTTATGAAGTTGAGGATTTCAAAACTACTCCTTAAGCATTCAATAGCACTTTTTAGTGATAAATTTTATCATTTTTAAAATTAAATTATATTAATAAGAAAACTATATTAAGTATAGTCATAATATACAATAAGAAAGACCAATACCAACATCAATTTTACAACGAAACGACATCATATTTAGATGATACAAAAACACAAGGTGAAAAGTGCAGAAGATTCAAGATTTGCTTCGACATTCCACTTTGCCTCTTATTATTGACAAAAGATCACCTTTACAACATCTTAATTACTTATAAGGATAGTAGTTAGAAATTCCTCTCAATCAAAAGGTAAATCTGGACAATCTATTGTTAATTGCTTTCAACAATCTATTATTAATTGCTTTCAATCAAATAACTATGGATACATTGAATTCCATCTTTGTCAGCAGGGAATCAACCAGATAGATACAAAATAGCAATATTACCATACAATTCAAGTAGAAATTACACTCCAAAAAATGCATGGAATTATTTTTCGAAGCTATAAAAACGGAGGTAGAACTAATGGAATAAGGTAATCCATAACTTTCTTGTGATATACAATTTGCTCGTATGTGTATCAAAAGTAGGCTTAATTATAGCCTCTAGGAGATGGCTATTGATTGATCCCTATTGTTATAATAGTTATGTGTGATTAATTTCTCTCACTTTAATGATCACAATCTCTTAAAATTCATTGAGTCTTCTTTTATTTCCATTGAACCTTCTAAGATTATGTTCCATCCAAAGTTCATTTTTTATGCATACTCCTATAGCAATAAGGTGAACTATTATGGTTTTTTTTAGTAGTCTTGAATTTTTTAGGAGACCCTATAAAGTGTTTTGGAAAGTTGAAGATTTCAAATCCCAATGACATAGATCCCTGATCTTAATACAAATAGCAAAGGAGTAGGGAACTAAAAAAAGAGATGATCCTTGTTTTCATTCACAGCTTTACACAAGTATCAGGTTAGGTCTAAGTTCAAGAAACTCAATTTGTTTAATGTTCTTAGCCTATTGCTTGTTATTATAGGAGGAATGAAGCACTAGGCTGTAAGGCTTTGTTCCAAACTATCCCATATCGTGCAACCTTATATGTAACCCCTTGGAAGAGACTTTTATTGAATTTTTTGGAGAGGAGTCTTACTAGATTTTTATGCCATATAAAATATTCCGAGGAGTCAAAGTTTGAGACATAGAAGGGCCTTAAGTGATTAATCTCAAGAGGTAAGGTGATAACTCTACTACTATTCATAAAAGAGCTAGCTTTAGTATGAATAGGATAATTCATAAGAGCTAATTTAGCTTGAGCATTCAGGATTACATGCCCCTACTTAGTCCAATTATCAAACCAATGAGAAGTACGTTCTCCATTTTTATCTCAACGAATAACCTAAAAATAAACTTCATCTTTCAGCTTAAGTAATTGACTTCGAAAACGAGGAGTAAAAGGTTTTCCCTTTTAGTGAACAAATACTTCTACACTTCAGGAAGCAACTACACAACTCCATATCATCTTTAGCATCGAAATCTTGTTGTTAAGTTTTGATAGAATATATCCTTAAAACTGCTAAGGTTTACACACTTTTGAGAATTTAACCTTAACATAAGCATCAAGCCTTAATGAATTGCCAAATAAGAACTTCATTATAAGCCTTTCAATGTTTTTAACCAACCATCTAACTACTTTATGGTTTATGTTCCTTAGCTTGACCTTTAATTTAGGAGGCATTTTCAAGTGGTCGGCGACAAGGAAATCACTTCCTTATCTGTGGGAAATGCTCCACCAAAATATAGCTTGCACTGGTGCCCATTGACTTTAAAAGTCTCTTTATTAGCATTTTCAAATTTGAGAGCTCCATAATCAAAAACTTGAATAACTGTGAGTGGTCCACTCCATCTAGACTTCAACTTCCCTAAAAATAACCTTAACCAAGAATTATACAATAGAACGATGTCCCCTACTTTCAATTCCTTTCTCTTGATACGAGCATCATGCCATTTCTTAGCCTTTTCTTTATAGAGTTTGGCATTCTTATAGGCATTAAAACGATACTCTTCAAGCTCGTCCAGCTGTAGGAGTCTCTGCTCGTCGACTTGCTTCCAATCAAAGTTTAATGTTTTGATTTCCCAGTACGCTCGATGTTCTATTTTGATTAGTAGATGACATGATTTCCTGTATATGAGTCTATATAGAGTTGTTCCAATAGGTTTCTTAAAAGCTATCCTATAGGCCCATAAAGCATCATCCAGCTTTACTGCCTAATCCATTCGAGAATTGTTCACAGTCTTTTCTACAATTTATTTTAGCTCTCAGTTGACAACTTCCACTTGGCCACTAGTTTGTGTATGGTAAGGTGTAGCCACTCAGTGGCATACTCGGTATCATTTTAAGAGGGCATCAAAGGATCTATTACAAAAATGTGCGCCTCTATCACCTATTACTGTACGCGGCACTCCAAACTGATTAAATAACCATTTAATGAACTTTTGTACCACTTTCCCATCATTAGTCGGGGATGCTGTTGCTTCAGCCCATCACGAGACATAATCGACTCCCACCAGAATGTACATGTTCCCCATCAAAGATGGAAATGGACCCATGAAGTCAATGCCCCAAACATCGAAGACCTCTACGTCTTGAATATTTGATAATGGCATCTCATCCCTCTTAGATATGTTACCTATCCTTTGGCATCGATCACATTATGTTACATAGGTTTGTGCATCCTTAAACAACTGTGGCCAATAAAATCCACTTTCAAGTATCTGAGCTGCCATTTTGTTAGCTCCATAATGTCTCGCATATTGACCCTCATGACATTTTTTAAGGATGTCTACCATTTCCTCATCTAGAACACAACGTCGCTTTAACCCAACTGCACAAGCTCTATATAGGGTTGGTTCATCCCATAATAACAGTTACAATCATGCAAGAACTTCTTCCGTTGCTGGTAAGAGAGATCTGAGGGAAGTTTACCACTGGCCATATAATTGGCAATATCTACAAACCACGGTGTAGTTAAACTCTCGAGTAACATTAGAGTTTCATCGGGAAAATTCTCATTAATATCATTACTAGACTTGCATTCCCCTCCCTCAAGTCTGGATAGGTGGTCAGCTACCACATTTTTAACTCCCTTTTTATCTCTCACTTCTAAGTCGAATTCTTGTAAAAGTAACACCCATCGAATTAACCTGGGTTTTGCATCTTTCTTATTGAAAAGGTATTTTAATGCTATATGGTCGATGAATGCAATCACCTTTGATCCCAAAAGGTATTGTCAAAACTTATCACATGCATATACCACAACGAGTAATTCCTTTTCTATAGTGATGTAATTTCGTTGGGGACCTGCAAGCTTCTTACTAACAAATTACATTGCATGCAACTTCTTATCTTTTCGTTAACCCAATACACAACCTATGGTCTGATCACTTACATCACACATCACTTCAAACCGTAACGTCCAGTCGGGTGGTGATAAAATTGGTATTGAAGTTAATGCCTCCTTTAGAGTATTGAATGCAAATATACATTTATCATCAAACACGAAGGGTATATCTTTGACTAAGGGGTTTGTTAAAGGTCTTGAAATTTGTGAAAAATCCTTGATGAATCATCGATAGAACCCAGCATGACCTAAGAATCCTCGCACCCTTTTTACATTACTTGGTGGTGGAAGCTTTTCTATCACCTCTGTCTTTGCTTTGTCAACTTCGAATCCTTGATGTGAGATTTTATGACCTAGCACTATCCCTTCTTATATTATGAAATGGTACTTCTCCCAATTCAGCACCAGATGTGATTCTTCATACCTTTGAAGAACTCTATCCAAATTAGTTAAACATTTTTCAAAAGAATCTCCAGAGATTGAAAAGTCATCCACGAATACCTCCATTATATCATCTATCATGTTCATGAAGATTGACATTATGCATCTCTGAAATGTGGTTGGGGCATTGCAGAGTCTGAAGGGCATCCGTCTATATGCAAATGTACCATAAGAATAAGCGAATGTGGTTTTTCTTCGGATCATCAGGGTAAATAAAAATTTGGTTGTAGCCTGAGTGCCCATCTAAAAAACAACAAAATGAATGGCCAGCTACCCATTTTATCATCTGGTCCACGAATAGGAGAGGAAAGTGATCCTTCTTAGTCACTGAGTTAAGCTTCTGATAATCTATGCATAATCTCCATCATGTGACTGTTTTTGTAGAAATTTCTTCTCCACTTTCTCTTTTTATCATCGCAATCCCCCCTTTTTAGGCACGCATTATAGAAAGAATTCATAAGCATATGTTTCATAATCATAAATATACAAATTCAAATGCATATGAGACTCTAGATTTATTATTATTTGTTATGGCCGAGTGTCTTTCAGATATAGAAACAAATACTGGCCCATTGGGCTTAGTCAGAAACAGAAATCAAAAAACCTAATTTTACAACTACTGTAGAAATTTAAATCAATCGAGAAGCAAATATGAGAAATTAAAGCACCCAAAGAATAAACAAAAGCAAACTCACACAAATAATCCGTATTTCAATCTAGAAGAGACCAATTGAGAGAAAGGGGGAATCTATTTGAAATTAAAGGAAATCTACCTAATTATGAAAATTATGATTTAATGGGCCTAGACAATCCTAGGGTGAATTACTCTCTCTTAAGTTATAATTCTTAACTCTAATTAATAATCCCTAATTCAAATTATGGAAATTGGGATCTCTCGATCCGCAATTTGTCTAAAACCTAAATTAGTTCTAACATTGTCTATTAACCTACTAGGAATCCGTGCTCAATCTCTCGTTACACGACTCTACCAATTTGATTCAATTCTCTACCTATCGATTTACGTAACACTCGTTAACCTAAATCGATGATTTTCACCGACTCACCCTCTCAATTTATTGCCCAGTTATGAAGAATCGAATCGAATCACAATAAATCGAAGTAAAACACATTCAAATCAATTTTATTAATCTCAAGAATAAATAAACTCGAAGGTGAGTTTAGATAGAAAAATCAACACTCAATGACAAATAATTCTAGTCAATCTCAAATTCCATACATCATTGAAATCGAAATAAAAACTAGAAGAAACTGTTGGAATGGATCTCGGGTCACGATTGGGGGAAACCACCCGTTTTGGGAAGTACAATGTGTCAAGCGTATCTCCGTGCCTCTCTTCCTTCGTCTACTTCCTCAATCGATTGATCTCTATCTAGGTGTATGATCGTAGCCTAATTTGATGCTCTCTCTACGATCGTGGCTCCTGGTGCACGATTGTGGCCTGACTACCTCTGGCCCTTCCTCTTTTGTCACGATCATGGCCTATATGTTTTAGCCCGAAACTCTTTAAATCTTTACCGTTCTTCCTTGTTTACCCGGCAACACTAACACAAACATCAAGGTACCTCAAAAATATACAATTTAAGGTCAAAGATTCAAACTAACCTATAAAAACACTTAAACATAAAAACTAATCTAATTAAGCCCTAAATGCATACTCAACACTCAATTTAACACAAAATGCATAACAAATTAAATATCATACAAAACACTACTATCATAGGCCCGATATGAAAAATCTATTTGGAACATTAGTTTTATGTCTATGGAATTCTCATTATGATGATTGTATAAGTGATCCTTTGACTTGAGATCACCAAAGTTATCTTGTATAGGGATTGCCACGTTTTAATATTATTTATGACCTATTTCATCATGGGTTATTCAATCAGTAGTCATTAGATGTAGCATGAATTATATGGAGATAGTTGTGTGACAAGATAGAACTCATCACCTTAAAGTAATTAGGGAGAATGTTTTGTTGTTCTCAATTAGTATTGATTCGGGAAATCCTTGGCCAAGGTGGAATTACATTTTGTAAATAGTTTACAAATATGATTAATTGAATCAATAGCTAATCGTGGAGAAGTAATAAGATTGGACTCAAAATAGGGTAGATATTAATTCCATGCTCTATGTCTAATTAGAACATTGGTTGATGAAAGGATTGAATTATACGAAAAAATCATGCATGGAAAGGTTAGTCAAAATCACTTTGACATTCCTAAATATTTGGTGGTCATGATGCGTTATTAGACGCTAATCTTGATCTATGATTATAAATTATTTAATTGGAGAATTAAAGATAAATTAAAAGGAGTTTTACTTTATTTAATTATAATTATGAATTGGAATTAGAATTTATAATTATTTCCTACATATTTGGGAACCTAATGGGTCTCATATATAGAATGGGTTGAAGAGAGCAAAGTTAATTTAATCAAGTTGGACTTGATTATAAAGTTTGAAAAACTTTATGATTAAATATAAGATATTTAATAAAAAATATGAGATATAGGATTTTATTTAGACAATATTGGTATTTAACTAGAATTACAAATAATTATAATTAAATTTTAATTGAAATTAGATTTTAATTTCAATGAAATTACCAAAATGCCTAGAACCTATTATAAATAGGCTTAAGCTCTATGGAGCTAGCACTTCTTGCTTAACCCTCTTTGTCAGAGTTACAGAGTTCTCTCAACTCATTCTATGGATACTGTTAAAGGTCGAACATTTGTGCGGCTATGGTGGTTGAAACGAATCGGTTTCAAGGGGTACAACAAGACAAAGATTAAGCTTCGGAATAAGGTATGAATTAATTTTAAGCTTTATTTTGATTTGTGATGATCATTTTATAGAACTAAATAGATATTGGTTTTCAGGATATCAAAAGTTACAAAAAAGTTTTGTGATTATTCCACTGCTGTCAAGATCGGATCCCAACCCAATTTCCTAACAGTGGTATCAGAGCAGAATTCTATTTCTATAATTTGATTAAAATATATATGATTTTTATTGATCAAAAAATTTGGAATAGAAACATAAGACATGATCTGATTCTTGAACAAACCCTAAAAAGAAAAAACAGATTATGTATTCTAGAAATTTGTTCATGTCCTTTCTTTTAGGTTTGCATTTTTGGAAATTTGCTTTAAGCGCATCTAGTGTTTGCTTTTGTTTCTGAAATTGAAACCCAGAAAACTTTGAACCCCAGAATTGTTTTGGAATTCTTAACGCATATTCGAGTAGTGTGATTGGTCATGTCTATATGGATTGTTTCTGCTTGTTGTGGTTACCTTGGGTTGCATCTGCAAATTTAGCTATTGGAATATACATTTTCTGGTTTGCGAGTTGTGTTTTTGGAAAATCAATTATTTGTGTTTTGTTGCGTCTGAAGACATGTGAGCAGCCCAAAATCTAGAAATTTGTTCTGGAAATACCCTAAAGAAAAATCGAATTAGATTCGATTAGGTGTTAAGAAAGGTGTAGACTTAATCATTCATGAAAACCCAGAATTCTTATGGTGATTATACACAAAAAAGCCTTGATATTATACCTACAACGATGAATAGGAACAAATTGAATGAGTTTATTGAGCCTAGAGAGAAGAGATTCACGAGCAAGATTAATTTCTTGGCTCTACCAATCACTTCCTTCATAGGAGTTAGACGTGCTAGCGTGGAGGAGTAACGACTTAAAAAAAACGTTGATCTCCACATGAGACGGCTAGTGGGGGATCGTAGGCTGAAGAAAACAGAAAGGAGCATTGCTAAAGGAAATGTGCATTGGAGTGTATCTCTAACTATTAGTGTTTGCTTTTGATTGAGATGTAGACTTGCTTTTTTATTTAGCCCCATCATATTATCAGAATTTATACTATGGCTATTGTATGGATTAATGGCAACTGATGTGGGTTTTGAACCGCAATATGGCTTGGAAATATTTGGCCCCCTTCCTTTTGTCATGGTTACCACCATGCTCCTCTTTCCTCAACCGAAATCTGGAAACTCATTTATAGCTTTCCAATTGCATTGTTCTTGATACTATCACGCTAAAATGTTGTAATTGCGTAGCTAGAGACTAGTGGAGGCAATAGCAACTTGGGACTGGAGGTGGCTAATGGCGACAATAGGTTGTTTATGGTTTCTTAATGAAGAAGAGGGGTGTTTGGAAATTGGATTAAGAAAGAGTGTGTTTGGATATATGTATATCTTATCGTAAGTTCAGAATAGGCTTATTCTAGTCCTAGAATAAGACTTATTTGGCTATTGAATTAAAGTAATCAAATCCTTAGTCTGGAATAAAGTATTCCAACACTTATTCCAAACATAAACTTTAAATTTGTTTTAAAATCTTTTTAAAAATCAATTCCAAAACTAAAGTAATTATTTTTCTTAATATATTAAGATTAATAATTTTATTTATTCCTAATTAATTTTTAAAAGTAGTTTCTAAAATTAGAATTAATTAGTTTCAATTAGATTGAAATTAATTAATTTGACTCTTTAAAATTAAGAAAAATTTTGTTTCTTATTTAAATTTATCTATTTCAATTTGATTAGATAAATTAAATTTATAATTTTATTTGTTTAGAGAATTATTATTAAATTTATTTAGAAATTGATTATTTATAAATATAATTTTCTTGATTTATTAGAAAAGATACTTTTCTTGATTAAATTTTGAAAAGTGTTTTCATTTATTAATTAAGAAAAATATACTTTCTTTAATTTTTTGAAAATAGTTTTCTAATTTATTAAGGAAAGATTTTCTAATTGATCATGAAAATTAAATGATTGTCTCAGTTATCCAACTTTTTAATGCTTGCCATTAATGTTAAGCATAAGTCTCCTTTGATCCAATACATATATAAACTATTTTCATAAACTTGGATTAACTACTTTTACTTAACAATCTATTTCTTATCATGCTTTGAACATTACAATAATGTTGGATCTAAATGCAATATCAAATACTCATAAGCATAAATTAGAAATACATATAACCTCTTTCACATCACATATTGGCAAGAAAAGTCATGTAGTCATTTTCTTCTTATGAAAACTATTATCATACTATAGATAAGCCTTTAATTGTAGTCCACAATTATGCTTTTAGTATGTTAAATTAAGTGAAACAATTTCATCAAGGTACTATACCTTTTAGCTTTACTCCATGCAACCTCTTGCATCTTGCTATCATAGTGTTAACATATATCTTACATGTTGTTATCAAAGTTTATGAGACATTAGTCAACTAAAAATGTCATTACATTTTGTCATTTATATGAATTTGACATATCTTTAAAACTTTGTCACCGAATCCTCAACAAGGATTATAGCAACATTGCGTAATGGGCATACAATTTTCTATTCTAACTTTGAGAACTCTTCTCAAACATATCTTATGTCCAAGAACTTAGGTTCACTAACTAACTTATACTAAACAAGGTAAACTCCACTCATAACAAAATATAAATGTAAGAAAGCAAGGAATTAATTATATGTCATGACTACCAAATTAGATTAGGACTTTAATCATGTATTCGGTTATTCCCACTATTTTATTTGAAATAATAGCCCTCACTACTATTCAGAAGGATTACTCTAATCTTTTTAGTGGGCTAAGATCCCATTCAAGTATAGTTCATCTTGAGTTTCTTGAACAAACCAACTAGATTTAAATTAGGTAGATAACAACTTTATCAATCACATTTCATATGACTCCTAGATTTGTAAGGTGACAACTCTTGCAAAACATATTGTATATTTTATTCCTAACCTTGCCTCTCAATTCATGTGATCATGAGTTTTCTCATCAAAATCACACAAATTTAGTTAAGTAGAACCCACTGTCATAAGCCTAAATATGTTCGAGTTAAAGTGGCTTTAAGTTTGGTCAATAAGCTAACAATAAACAAAACTCTAGTTTATTCTTATAACAACGGAAGGCAACAATCACATTCTCAACATATACTTAATATTTTAACGAGGGATTTAATTTCATTTGTCTCATCAAACACAAAATTATATGTAAAATATCACATATATATAACATATAATTTAGCATGCATCCAATATATTTATCAACCATATAAATAAAGCATGCAACTTATACACTCATAATTAAATTATATGTATAAAATATCAAGTTTCTTTTGATTCTAGTTATTGATCTTCATAATCGAAATAATATTTCTAACTTCTTGGAAAAATTAAATTAGATTAAAACCAATTGATTCCTAAATAAATTAAATTTGTGTTCCAAATAAAAATTTAATTTGATTTGAAAAATTTTATCAAAGGAGTCAAGATAATTGGAAATAGTTTTCAAGATAATTGGAATAGTTTTCAATTGGATTTGAAAACAATTTTCAAATCTAATTGAAACTATTTCCAATTATCTTGACTCATTTGATAAAATTTAATTGAAAACAATTTTCAATAAATTGTACTTCTTACTTATTATAATTTAGAAAAAATATTTTTCAAAATAATATAAATAACATATTCTAATCTAATTATAAGATTATTTCTGATCTCATTAGAAATTATTTTTCCTTAATTAGAAAACTATTTTTTAAAATTAAAAGGAAACTACTTTCAAAATTAAATAAAACATCTTTCATATTTAATTAAGAAAGTCTTTATATTATTTATTCATAAATTAATTTCTTGATCAATTAGAAAATCTTTCCTTAAAAAATTAGAAAATATTTTCAAAAAATTAAAAAAGCATATTTTTCTTAATTAATAAATGAAAAAACTTTTCAAAATTTAATCAAGAAACTTATTATTTATAAATAATCACTTTCTAAAAGAATTAATAATAATTATCTAAACAAAAAAAATTATAAATTTAATTTATCTCAATCAAATTGAAATAAATAAATTTTATTAAGAAACTTTTTTCTTAATTATTTAAGAAAAAAATTTCTTGATTTTAAAGAGTCAAATTAATTAATGTCAATCTAATTGAAACTAATTAATTCTAATTTTAGAGAGATATTTCAAAGTTATATAAATGAAAAATGTAATGACATTTTTAGTTCACTAATGCCTCATAAACTTTGATGATAACATGTAAGATATATGTCAACACTATGATAGCAAGATGTAAGAGATTGCGTGGAGTAGAGCTAAAAGTTATAGTACCTTGATGAAATTGTTTCACTTAATTTAACATACTAAAAGCATAATTGTGGACTACAATTAAAGGCTTATCTATAGTATGATAATAGTTTTCATAAGAAGAAAATGATTACATGGCTTTTCTTGTCTATATATGATATGAAAGAGATTATATGTATTTCTAATTCATGCTTATGAGTATTTGATACTGAATTTAGATCCAACATTATTGTAATGTTCAAAGCATGATAAGAAATAGACTGTTAAGTAAAAGTAGTTGATCCAAGTTTATGCAAATAATTTGTATATGTATTAGATCAAAAGAGACTTATGCTTAACATAAATGGCAAGAATTAAAAAGTTAGATAACTAAGACAATCCTTTTATGCCATGTTGGTTAAATCAACAAAACGAGAATCATAAAGTTACATACAACGATACATGTATCCTTTTGATTATGAATCATATAAAACTCGTGAAACTTGTCAAGTTGAAGAATAACCAAATCAACCTTTGGTGAAAGGATGATGATGGTATTGAATTGTTAAATCTTATACATATGATGTATTGGATAGAATAATAATTCATAAAAGGGATAATATTTATATTGCATTAGATTACTATTAACTTGATGTGATATAGTCACACGTATTAAATGAAATAATGAATTAAAATTTTGAAATGTTGAAATTGTTTGAATCTAAGTAGAAATTAAGCATTGCGAATACTGAAGCATTTTGATGAGATCGATTTGGTGAGTTTGAAATTTTTGGTTATCTATATGGAATGAGATTTTATAACTAAATTCATAAGAGTGTGGATTTATATAAGGGAGAAAAATAAAATATGAAATATTGTATGATGCAATAATATTTCTTCTATAGCTATACTTAATATAATGACTTACCTTCTACAGTTCCAATTAAATCAAATTAGCAAAAATTTCATATTAGATATGAAATGCTAAGTCTTTAAAAGAGTAAAAGTTAATGATTTAAGAATGCAATGCTTAGTTGAAGCATATATATTATGCATTAAGTTTATAACTAAATTAGGTAATAAAAGGTTATGAGATATCCAAAGGGTTGGATATAATTTTACATACCAATTGAACGAATTTTTTGATTCAATGTATATTTATAGGAGAATGATTCTAAAGATACGTAGTGGGAGTAAGATGAAATTTGAAAATTTCAAATCTCATGACCATAAATCAAATTGGAACTATTGCTTTGATTAATACATTTGATGTATGGTTAAAGGCTATGAGACATTGAAAGATTCACTTTCATAATGAATTCAAAGAGTTTGCTTTTAAGATGATTGTGAATTTATCATATCTACAAGAGAGTTAGCAGGAGTATAGTCTTCCTCTTTAGTAAGAGTGTGTGGAGACATATTGCTTATAGAGAACAATAATTCTAACTTTCAATTGTTAAAAACATAATTGTCTATGAGCAACTCTTGTTGGATATGAAAAAGTAACAACTTAATTATGGGAATTAGATTTATAAAGATAGATTGGATGTTGTTAACTTATTCTAAGTCCAAGTACATAGATAATGTAATATTTATGTTTAGTATGTAAGATATACCTGATATTTGTGAAGTATTAAAGATATTCATTGGTCAATGTATGAGTTGATATTTGAGTTCAAGGTGATAAAGATATAACTTTAGAAGTAAATCCTAATTAAGGTTTATTTTATTTATAAAAATATCATTTTAAGATTGGAAAAGTTCTAATGTTGCAATTGGTTGTTAATTAAGTCATAATATATTTTTCATTTAGTGAAAATAATTAATCAGATCAATAAGTTCTTTAGTGAACTTGATATAGTTTCTTACATTGTTTAAGACAGTAATGTACTATAGAACATTAAAGCCGTTGGGCATGCATAAGGAGCTAATGTCTCATTAAAGATCTAAGAATGTTTTTAGGCAAATTTTATTAATTATGATGATAATTAAGATGGGAGTTGTAAGACTTAAGAAAGTGCGCACTATAGAGAATCTTGTAGAATTATCTCATTAAGCCACTATTCCAGTAGTAGAATAATCATCATATGGTGATATGGTATGAGAAAATTAAATGATTAGCTTAATGCAAGTAGGAGATTGTTGATTTATGCCCTACAGCCAATCACCTAGGTCTTGGTTTGGTGACAAATTATTTAAAGGCATTATTTATCTTGTACATGTTTAGATGTATATGATATAGTCCATAGAATAATTGTACATTGCAAATGAAATTATAATAAGATTATAATTATGAGATTCATATTGCATTTATGTATTATTCTTAAATGTTCCTAGTCAATATTTTATTAAGATTGGACATTAATAGAACGTAAAAAGACTAGCATACATTTTGTTTTTCCTTATAAAGGAAGTAGTCGATCTCATAGGCTAAAGTATAAAGATAATTAAACAAAGGTGTGGGTGCTTACTAGAGAACAAGTTCACTGAATAAACCCGGTATGAGAAATCTATTTGGAACATTACTTGTATGCCTATAGAATTCTTATTTTGATGATTGTATAAGTGATTCTTTGACTTAAAATCATATATAGGGATTGCTACGTTTTGATACTATTTATGACCTATTTAATTATGGGTTGCTCATTCGGTAGTCATTAGATGTGGCATGAATTATATGGAGATAGTTGTGTGATCAAGATAGGATTCATCACCCTAAAGTAATTATGGTGAATGTTCCGTTGTTCTCGATTAGTATTGATTCAGGAAATACTTGGCCAAGGTGGAATGACGTTTTATAAATAGTTTACAAATATGATTAATTGAATCAATAACTAATGGAATAGAACTAATATGATTGGTCTCAAAATAGATTAGACATTAATTCTATTCTCTGTGTCTAATTGGAACATTGGTTTATGAAAGGATTGAATTATACAAAAAATCATGCATAGAAAGGTTAGTCAAAACCACTTTGACATTCCTAAATATTTAGGTGGTCATGATGCGATGCTAGATGCCAATCTTGATCTATAATTATAAATTGTTTAATTGGAGAACCTATTATAAATGGGCTTAAGCTCTATAGAGCTAACACTTCTTGCTTAACCCTCTCTATAAGAGTTATAGAGTTCTCTTAACTCATTTTGTGGATACTATTAGAGATCGAAAATTTGTGCAGTTATGGTGGTTGAAACAAATCTGTTTCGGGAATGGTTCGAGAGATACAACATGACAAAGATTAAGTTTCGAAATAAGGTATAAATTAAGTTTCTACTTTATTATGATTTATGTTGATCATTTTACAGAATTAAATAGATCTTGGTTTTTGAAAAATCAAAAGTTACGAAAAAAGTTTCGTGATTATTCCATTGCGGTCAAGATTGGATCCCTACTTGATTTCCTAACAAAGTCATCAAAGTTTCTTCCATCTCCCCTCTCCATATGCCTTTTCGTGAATTTTCTAATCTTAGATACATGTTTCAATCCCAATGGACCATATGTCACAATCCTATTGGACCATGTTTTACAATCTCATTGGACCACATGTTACAATTCTATTGGACCATCTATTAAAATTATATTGGACCATATGTTACAATTCTATTAGACCATGTGTCATAGTTCTATTGGATACACATGCTTCAATCTACTTGGTCCATGATTTGACTTTAGGATAAATGCATATTGGTCCTTCTTCTTCCTTTAATTCCCATATTAACTATTAATATTATCAATTTATTTCATTATCCTATGTCTTAAGTTTCTAATGGCATAAATATAATGCAATTTGGATAATTATATTGGGAGTTATACCCCAAAAATTACATGTTGTTTGAAAACAAGGACATTAGCTAGAACTCAACTTCAAAACAAAATTCAAAACTCTTAGAGGCAGAATCAGATTTTGGTTCCTCAATGAAAGTTTTAGATCTATGTCTCGTGTTTAATCTCCAATTAAAATTATCCAATTTAGAGGTCTACATGCCAAGATATGTCCAACTTATAGAAATCTATTTAGTGGAATCTATCCATTCAGCGAGATACACATCCTAAATCAACTAACTTTGGTCTTATCATGCAAGAGCAACACAAAAATACATCCAGTTTAACCAAAAATATCCCATTTAATTATGTAATAATTCTTTTATCAATTCCCCTCAAATCACATTCATAAATCTGAGCAAACATATTAAAAATTTCCATGCACATTTCACATCTAAGTATGTATGTCCATGCCGAAGTGAACAAATTATCCATTTACCCATGTCTTTTACATTAAGTACCACTATATCTCTTCTATAATTAGATGTACTTAATTCATTATGTTCACTTATTAATACACCTTATACATGCTATAATACTTCCAGGGTATAAGTTAGGGCATTACAAAAGGACTTTTTAAGGTTGTACTGTGGGCAATGGTAAGGCAAGATGTATTTGGGTAATGTAGTGTAAAAGTCATCAAAGCTAGTGAATGAAAAGTAACACTCAATACAACATAAACCAATGATATTTGCTTAAATTTTGATTCAATTGATATACCTACACTCAGTGATTAATGCCTTAGAAATGCTTAGGATACTCACTTTAGCTCATATTTGATTTTAGGTACATATTGGTAGTGAAAAAGCTAAAGTGATTCGAAAGCATATTCATTGAAGCCATCTTCTCAATGTCCATATGATAGTCATAGACTATATATTGTTTTAGTGGGTAGTTTAATATGTCTTTAGTAGTTAAATTGAATTATTAATGCATGTTTAGGTAAGGTTTCGGTTATTTAGTTAGATATTTTTGTTTTGAGTGTTTTGAGTGTTAAAGAACACTTTTGTGCTTCAATTTAATGTTTTTGATGTGTCTTAATGTGTTTGCTACTATTTTAGGGCAAATATAGAAGAGCAGAGGAGGTTCAGAGATAACCCAAATGAGCAACTAAGCCCCTGATCATGGCCCAAAAGTCACAATCGTGAAAGAAGCATCAGGGAGGAGCCATGATCGTGGCAATTCTTCCACAATTATGTAGAAGGCTTGCCACAATTATGGCTTGCGTGAAAGAACATGCTGACAGCCTTCCCAACTTAAGTTTTTGAGGGAATTTTTAGACCTTTTATACTCTAAAAAAACCCTAGTGTTGACCAAAATAAAAAAAACCTATAAAAGGGTTAATGAAGAAACCTTAAGGGAGCCTCTAATCTACCACTTTGAGAAAAGACTCCAAAAGGAGAGAAAAAGAAGAGAGAGGAAAAGGAAAAGAGAGAAAGAAGCGGTTATTCGTGGCTGTTGCTTTTTTGAGACGTCTGATTCCTGTTCATTGGTTATTATATAGAGAGAGATCTCACATGAGACCTTATTGTTTATTAAAGGGCTTAAGATCTAATTAGAGTTATGGGTGTTTTGTTAATTGAGAGATTGCAACTTCCATAATTTAATTAGGGTTTATGATTTAGGATTCAATGATTATAACTTGAGAGAGAGTAATCCACTTTATGATAGTCTAAAACTGACACCACAATAACACATAAATGACTAGATTAGCATTGACGATAGGGAAAATTCCATCTCTTATAATTTGGTAACTCTTCTTGGTTAATTTCCATTGTGACGTTTGTGTTGCTCGATTTTAATTTCTTTTTGTGTTAAACTTGCAAATTAATTTCTTAATAATCACTTTCCAGCATTTACTTTTCTTTGCAATTTTTATTTTCACTTTATTATTTTTTTGAGCCTTAGATAACATAGGATTAGATTAGTTCTCCTTCCTCATGGGATTGACCCTTTATTTACTACAAATCACGACCTGTGTACTTGCAATATTTTGAAGGCTCTAAATTGTAATGCTTACCTAAATCAAATAACAAGTTTTTGGCATTGTTGCCGAAAAGGTGTTGGATTAGTCTAATTCTTTTAATATAAGGATTAAAAAAAAAAGAGACGAAATTTTTTATGCGTGAAGTATAAAACACTTCAATTTGGACATCCCAAGGCAAGAATGGGGAATCTCAAAAGTTAAACAATATGAAGAGATGGAAAGAATGATGGTGGAGGAAATACATCATGGAGAGCGATGGGCCCTTATGGACTTCATAAGGCCGTAACTCAATGCTTATCGCCAAGGGATTACATGACCACTAGTGCAAACAAGTACGTTCGAGATCAAACCATCACTACTAAATAGGATACAAACCAACATGCAATTTTATGGGTTAGCCAATAAGGATTCTAATGCTCATTTGGCTAATTTCTTAGAGATTTATGATAGCTTCCAATATATTGGGATGTCAAAAGACGCTGTTAAGATGAGGCTCTTTCCTTTTACACTCAGGGATAGAGCCAAGGGGTGGTTGAATTCTCTCAATCTAGCCAACGTCACAACTTGGGAGGATCTGGTGTGAGCTTTTCTAGATAAGTACTTTCCTCTAGACAAAACAACAAAACTAATAAAGGAAATTATCAATTTCTAGCAAAATGACGGGGAGTGTTTATATGAAGCATAAGAGTGGAGCATGTTCATCCATACGTCCAGGAGCATAGACGTTTCTTCTGTAAAGACTTAGCATCTATGTTTTATCGTCTGTGATTGACTATTTTATTGTTTATGTTGACCACTTAGTGTCTGTGTTTTATCGTCTATGATTGACTATTTTATCGTCTATGTTGACCACCTCGCGTCTGTATTTCTTATCATCTGTGGTTGACTTTCCTTCACCTGTGTTGACCACCTATCGTCTATGTTTTGCTTCCGTCTGTGTTTCACTTCTTCTATCTTTGATATTTCGTTTGCCTTTAGACACTTCATCTATCTTTCGACGTATCGTCTGTCTTTTGCTTCTGTTTGTGTTTCACTTTGTCTGCCTTTAATATTTCGTCTGCCTTTAGCCATCATCTGTGTTTTGAATATTCGTCTGATTCTGTTTTGTCTACTTTTGCTTCGTCTACTTTCTGCTTATATGACCAAATTATATAAATTACACTCTCTGATTAAA
>JANQBM010152414.1:8659-24560 GCA_025594535.1 Erythroxylum domingense | reverse complement strand
AACTTTATAATAATTTTAAGGTTTAATCTCATGTTTATAAATATTTTCATTATATGTTTATAACTTTATAATTATTTGCTTACAATTAAATATTTTAAATAAATAATTTAAAAAATATCCATTAGAAAACATCAAATAAGTAAATCACAAATATATTAATATTAATAGTCGAATAACATAATAAATTACAAACAAAGATAAACTAAATTAAAACACACATATATGAATATTAATAGTCAAGCAGTAAACTAAATTTAAAAAATACAATCAAAATATAATTAACTACTAATATAAAATAAAAAAAATTAATAATCAGGTAGATCAATTTCATCTCTACCAATATTAGTAAAATATTCACCAAAAATATTATTTGACGAGTTTGGTTGTGGTTTTGATTGTGGTTGTAGTTGTGCTTGTGCTTGTGGTCGTGGTTAATGAGGTTCATGCGACGATTGTTCTAGAATCCGTGCCTGTTTAGTTGCAATATAAGCGTGAGGCCCAGGATCTCTAATTTAATTCAAATCCTAAGACATAATTTTAATTTCTTCTTTCCATTACTTCAAAGCCAACTTTTGTCTCTGAATCTCCATCTTCTGTCTAGTTATTTCAAGCATTACATGTCTATCTTCGCTTTGTTTTTTCAATAACTCAATAAGCTCTTGGTTTTCAACTATAAGATTATTTATCTTAAAAGAAGATTTTTTCCTCTATTTTTTTCTTTGCTTTGGCCTTCTTCACCCTAATAGGCCTTTTAGATGAAGAGTCACTAACTTTGTCATCATTCAAATTTATAATGAAATTAGAAAGCACGAGAAATACCGGTACCTGAGATTCAAGTGTTGGATTATTGGATTCGAATGACACATAGCCAGAAGTTTGCTTCTGGTAAATTTGTCTTGGTTTAATGACATCATCATTAAAATTTTCAAAATATTTGATAATGTTCCATACATGATCATATTTGAAACCTATTTTGCAATTAACATCTTGCATTAGTAACACCTTCGCACGATCTAGCTGTAAACAATGTATATATATTTGTTAGTTATCTAGCCACCAAGTATATATAAAATTGCAAGAATTAAAAATTTTGGAAACTCATAATATCTTGATTGGATGCACCACTGGAATTCATATTTTCCACTTGACTGATGCATGCTCGTAATTTTCTAATAACTTGCACTATTTTTTTCCATCGTTTTTATAAATATCTCTTGTTATGTTGCTCTCACCCCTTAGTTACCTCATTGTTATATGCCTCTTCAATTCAACCCCAAAAGTGGTCAGAAGTTTGATGCCACCCAATAATCTAATCTTACGAAACCTCCATATAAATTTGACATAAGAGCATATCTTTACTAGTGTTGCATCCAATGGATCGAGAAGCCATTTTTATTTAAGAATTGATGTGCTTATGAGAATGTAATATTTAGGATAAACAAAAGTGAAATACTTGGGTCAAAATGGTGATTTGCTTAGATACTCTATCTTTTATATTTATAAACCTGTTATCATTATCTCAATCATCCGATTAGATTTCATCATCATCTCAACCATCTGACTGGATTTCATCATCATCTCAACCATTATCATCAACCTTGTTCATGTTAGATAAAACTGATAGATTTCATTCAAATCTCAACCGTTCGATTGGATTTCATCATCATCTCAACTGTTATATGGATTACAAATTTAATCATTTGGGAACTTATCATCAACCTTATCTATGTTAGATAAAATTGACAAATTTCACCCAAATCTTAACTGCCTGATTGGATTTTGTAATCGTCTTAACCGTTATCATCAACCTTATCCACGCTAGATAAAATTGAGCGATTTCATCTAAATCTCAATCATCTAATTGGATTTCATAATCATCTCGATCGTTATCATCAACCTTATCCATGTTAGATAAAATTGATTTATTTCATCCAAATCTCAATCGTCCGATTGGATTTCATCATCATCTCAACCACTAGATGGATTACATCCTTAATCATTTTAGTACTTATCATTAACCTTATCCATGTTAGATAAAATTGATATATTTCATCCAAATCTCAACCATCTAATTAAATTTCATTATCAACTCAACCGTTAGATGGATTACATCCATTATCATTTTAGAACTTATCATCAACCTTATCCACGTTAGATAAAATTGACGGATTTCATCCAAATCTCAACCGTTTGATTAAATTTCATCATAAACTTAACCATTGAATAGATTTTGTCAGTATCTCAACCATAGCAAGAACTTTTATAAATATCATCCTTTACTAAATCAAATATGCATCAATTTGTTGAAATGGATTATGATATTGGAGGTCTTTCTAATGTCAAATTCCAAGACATGCTATCATCTTCATCTTCATCTTTATCGTCATCATCATCAAGTGATGATAAACTTGAGTTGATGATGCTTAAAGATGAAACAGTCATATATAATTTGATACAAAAAATAACTTAGTAATTGAGCTTTTTCACAATTAACAAAACAACCAAGGTGGGCATCATGGCTCCATCTTAGGGCATATAGTGATCAACCGCGATTGTGAAGCTGCAGATCATAATTTGTTTGTAAATTGTTTTTGTGAAAATTCGCAATATAATGATAATATGTTTCAGCGACAATATTGAATGTCCCGAAGATTGTTCCTTCGTATTGCTGATGCTGTAAAATAGCATAATAGCTATTTCCAACAACGAAGAGATGGGATTGGTAGACTTGGATTATCCACTCAACAAAAAATAATAGCCTTACTCTAGATGTTAGCATATGGTATACCTGTGGATGCTACAGATGAGTACGTTAAAATTGGTGAGTCAACAGCAATTAAAAGCTTCAAGAGATTTTGTAGTGCCATTGTCGAGATTTTTGTAGGGCAGTATCTTAGATCACCAAATGCTAACGATATTGTAAGGCTTCTCCATATTGGTAAGCAATGTGGTTTTTCAGGAATGTTAGGTAGTCTTGATTGTATGCATTGGAAATAGAAAAACTTTCTGACAGCTTAGTCGGGATAATATGCTAGACGTTCAGGATCACCAACTATTATTCTTGAAGCTATTGTTGATTATAATCTGTGGATATAGCATGCTTATTTCAGTATGCCAGGTACAAATAATGACATTAATTTATTGGAATCATCGCATTTGCTTTCTAACATTGCTCAAGGTATTGCTCCTCCTACTCATTATGTTATTAAAAAAAAGAATATAATATGGGATATTATTTAGCTGATGGGATTTATTCGAAATGGTCCACCATTGTGTAACCAATTTATGAGTCATGTTTTGTAAACAAAAATATTTTACAATTAGACAAGAGTGTTGTAGGAAGGACGTGGAGCATGCATCCAGAGTTCTACAATCGTGATTTGCAATTACTACAGGACCGACACATTTTTGGAAAAAAATGTTGCATGATATTTTGACTACTTGCATTATTATGCACAATATTAATGTTGAGGGTGAATGCGATCTAAATGGACCTATCATATGTGTAATGGAAGCTCTAAAATCGACTGTAGAAAGGGTAACAGATGAAAATACCCAATTTCAACAATTTCTTGCCCGGTATAAACAAGTCAAGGACAAAAATGCATATATCGAATTAAGGAATGCATTAATAGAAAATTTATGGGAACAATATACTAATTCAGAGGATTAGTGGATTATGCTATGTTTATTTTCAGTGGTGATATTATCTTTTAATTTTTTTGGTGTAATGAATGTTCTGTGCCTTCTTTATTATTAAAATGTTTTTGATTTATAAAATTCAATAAAATTTGATGTTTGATATTACTTAATTATATTGTCATTTACTATAATTAAATAATATAAATAGTGCAATATATCTCATATATTATTTCATTCAGTATTATCAAATAACAAATTATAGTTAAATTGAAATTTTATTATTTATTATTTATTAACATAAAAATATAATAACAATAATATTGTGAATAAAAATATACATGAAAAAGCAAAGTTGGGTTAATTTTATAATGTAGTTTTAATAATCATTAATGAAAGGTAAAAAAGAATATGATGAGAATATTCCTTTTTAGTGTGAAAAATAGAGTTGTGGATTAGGGTGAAAAGTATTTAGCATCTCTAAAATAGAGGAAACTCTACTCTGTTTTGGAGGAATGGGTTAGAGATGCCCTTAAACGGCATAAAAAGGAACAAAAAAAGGCTGTGCATGAAAAAAAGAATAATTAAGTTTTATTAAAAAAAGAAGATTTTTTCATTATAATCAAAGCGTAGAATAATGGTGATGCTCCATATTCATTATAAAACTTAATTAATAAGAGGTTTATCATGTCCACATAAACATTATTAGACATTTTATGTATAAGTGAATATTGTTAGAGGAGAAATTAATTATAATGGATTCAAGTATTAAGTAAGCTGAAAAATACATAGAAAAAATTAGAAACTTTACCTTTAAATTATCACTCAGAAGTCAGAACCATGAAAATATTTTGCTGCTAATCCTTAAGATGTAATATCTTAGATTCATACGCTGATGGAAATAAAAAAAGTTAGAGGGTAAGAAATACAGTCAAATGCTTCAAAGAAATTTATAAATATATCAAAATAAAAAAGCTAACGTTAAATTTGAAAGTTAACGTTAAATTTAGAAGCTGAAAAGTTAATTTCCTTTCTTAACAACACTATTGCCACCCAAGAAAAAGAACAATAGCCTTTTCCACTTCTCTGACACAATCATTAATTAGGATGTTATGAGAAAAAATTATATGAAAGATGCCCTTCAATGATGGGATGCTATTTTATAAGGGTGGGCTTTAGGTAAGTGCCTTTCATGCCTTTACCCAAGGTCATGATAGTATACTAATACTACAAGGATTTTATTTATTTATGTACAAGTTGTCCACACTATCAATTTTTTAGTCAACTATCACCACAACATTTTTATGAAGGATTATTGCATATGAACTAAAACATGATAAATGCTAAAACAGGAGAAGCACTTATAAAAAAGATGCTTATGGAAGAAAGAGATTTATTTTCTTATTAGATGACAATAAACTTGTAACAATTTGGAGCTAGACAAACCACACATCTAGAAAGGTAAATAAGGTAAGCTACATTCTAATATCAAGTCTTAACTTTCAAAACCAACTTCCTTTATTATTACACTAAGTGGATTTGGTAATATACATAAGAAATATAACCTCTATTCAAAATAATACAACCTTAAAGCTAAACAAAGAACTCGTTGCTTAAGTTGTCGAAGAGCATCCATACTAACCTAAAAAATGCCCTCAATGTGATTGATCTTTAGAATTAAGGAGGCATGTGTATCTACAGTTGGTACAGTAGGTTGTACGGATGACCCAAAGGAGGAGTCTGGAAAATCAATCACTTAGCTTGCTTGTTAACATTAAGGATCCGAGGAGAAATATTCAAAAAGGACACAGGATGAAGTACAACAGAATCAACACGAGAGACACCATGTCTAAAAAATGAGTAATCAAACAAGGAAAATCTAGTAATGATTGCTATTTACTAACATCCATAAGCATATCCTCAATGATTAACCTCCCCAAATTGAAGTTAACTCTTGTGCCTATCAGATACCTAAACTTGGCCTAAACAGGATACACAATCACAGTATGGGTACTGAGCAACCAAACAAAACACCTCTGTGATAGATCAGAGGCACGAAGTGCAAAAATAGATGACTAAAAAGATAATTTCTCACCATTCAAAACACTAGCCAACATATCATTACTCACAACAAAGCCATCCCCATACGACTAATGCCTAATTAAATTGACAAGCTACAAAAATTCATTCAATGAATAAGGATCAAATTTAAATAGTCTCCCCTACTCATAAACCATATAAAAGCATAGAGCAGTCTCATCCAATGCTCCTTTATCCAAATTACAATAAAATTCCTGGACCAATGCAACATCAAAATGTTGTGGCAATAATGCAACATTTAACAAATGTCCCTCATTCAACAAGGCACCCTAATTAGATTGTTTATATTCAGCAAGATTAATGGGTTGATTAAGAGCAAGCCTAGTTGAGATTAGCAAATCCCATTTTTATTTAGCTACTGAGGAATATAATTTTATGGATAAGGTTTGCTCTACTGAAAAAGGAGTAAGATATTAATGACGCAGCATTTGAACAAATTTTCGAGACATTTTTTTATTTTATGGATAAGGTTTGCTCTAGAAGTGGAGGGAGCAGCAGGCAGATTAGACACAACAGGAGGTGTTGTTTCAGTAAACTCAGCATTAGCATCCTCTAAAGTAGATGAAGAATCTTCAACAGATGATTCTGCAATAAAGTGCAATAAAACTCATTGAACATCAGCATTGGCAGATAGCATCATCAGAATGGATGGAGGGTCAAGAAGCACAATAAATGTCATCAAGGATGATCCAGCACCAATGGTCAGTGACGTTTAAGGTAGGTTTTACCACAGATGGCTTGAGCAGTGAGGTGGCTTGGCTATAGGCGGTGGGTCAAGACGAGCTAAGCTGTCGATGACTACTCCAAAAGATGGGAAGTTGCAAGGTGTTTAGGCTTTGCCACCGATGCTTTAGGAAAAGAAAGACGCAGACAGAGATGGTGGTGAGATGCAACAATGAGAGATGGAAGTGGCATGATTAGGTGAGAGAATCAAGAGAGTAAGATGCAAAAATGAAGAAAGGGGGAAAGAGATGTTTGGGTGGGAAGCAATTTTTCAAAAACAAAGAAAGAGGGTAAGGTGTGTGACAGTAATTAAAAAAGAATAAGAACATAAATTAGGGTTAAACCCTTTTTGATTTTCTGATTATTTTAATGAACTACATCAATATAATTTAAAATTGTAAAGCACATAGTCTTAGTGTCCCTCAAAGAGATTCAAACCTGATGGAGTCAAAAGGTTTCATAAAAGTATCAGTCAGTTGCTTCTCTGTTGTTACATAGGAAAGAACTAAAACTTTAGTCTCCACTAGCTCTCGAATGAAATCATACTTCAAATCAATATGTTTGGTTTTAAATGTTGAACTAGGTTTTTGGAGATGTCTATAACACTCTTATTATCATACATAACAATCAAAACATCTTAAGCAACTCCATAGTCTTCCAACATTTGCTTCATCCACAAAAGTTCAGAACAACAACTACCAACTGTAATATATTCTGCTTCTACTTTCAACAATGAGATAGAATTTTGTTTCTTATTATACCATGAAATCAAATTATTTCTAAGAAAGAAACAGCCCCTAAATTTGCTTTTTCTGTCATATAAATTTTCGGCCCAATTCGCATCAACTAAATGAGAAGTAGAATCACATGAGTACCGTAATCTAAACTCTAAAATACCACTTACATATCTAATGATCCACTTTACTGCTGTCAAGTGAGACTTTTTAGTGTTAGATTGATAGTGTGCCCACACTCCCATGCTATAATAAATATCAGGTTGACTCACGATTAGATAAAACAAACTCCTAATGATTATTTTATATAGACTCACATCAACACTTTTTCCATGATTATCTTTGTTCAAATTTGTTGAGATACTTATTAGTGTTCTAGCATGACGTGCATTATCAAGCCCAAATGTCTTCACCAAATTCATTGTATATTTGGTTTTATATATGAAGATACCATCTTTCACTTGCTTGATTTGTAGTCCCAAGAAGAAATTCAATTATCCCACCATACTCATCTCAAACTCATTTGTCATCCTCTTACAAAGCCTTCCACCATCTTTGGATGAGTTCAGTCGAACACTATATCATCAATGTATATTTGAGCAATCATCAAATTAGATATGCACTTTTTTAAAAATAAAGTCTTATCTACACTACCTCCTTCATATCCTTGATCAAGTAGATATTAGGAGAGTCTCTCGTACTAAACCCTTGGCACTTGCTTGAGACCACAAAGAGCCTTTTTAAGCTTCAATAAGTGATCAAGATGTACCGAATCAGTGACCCTTTGGCTATTTAACATATACTTCTTCTTGTAGAAATCCATTTAAGAACATGCTCTTTACATCCATTTGATAAAGTTCGAATCTTTTCACACATGTTATGGCCAAAAGAAGTCTAATTAACTCAAGCCTTTCTACTGGGGCAAATGTTTCTTCAAAATCAAAGCCTTCAATTTTAGAGTATCCTTAAGCAACTAACCTAGCTTTATTTCTCGTCACATTACCTCTGTCATCGATTTTGTTACAAAAAAACCCATTTGGTTCCAATCATGTTCACATTCGATGGCCTTGGCACCAATTCCCATACATCATTTCAAGCAAACTGTGCTAACTCTTCTTGCATTGCAGCAACCTAGAATTTATCTTACAGTGCTTCTTTCACATCCTTTGGTTCAAATAAGGAAGTGTAACATGTAAGCTGTGTAAGTTCCCAATAATCTATTCTTTTTATTTCTTTTATTTTTCTTCTATAACTAATCTCACCAATCACATTCTCAATAAGATGAATTTGTCTGATTCTTAATGGAGGACCTTTATTGAAATCACCTTCCCTTGAGTCTTCGTCATTTATAAAAGTTTGTTTATGAATAAGATGTTTGGTTGGTTTCTTCCTTAGAAGCAACTGATTGGTCCTCTGTCTGATTGGTTTCTTTTTTGGTAACAACTAACTGTGGATCTAAACATTCTATGCTTTTAACTTCATTGTGTCTCTTTTTTTATGTGTAAAGTTGATTTTGAAGATTCTCTTCTACCACCTTATCAATTATTTGGTGCACATCACCTATAATAACATTTACAAATTCTATCACTATCTTAGTTTTATGGTTGAACACACGATACGCCTTACTGTGGATTGAATATCCAAAGAAGATGCCCACTCTTACTTTCAAACTTCCTAAGTTATTCTTGATCTTTGAGAATGTAACATTTTTTGCCAAACACTTGGACATAGCTAACATGCGGTTTCTTTCCTTTCCGTAATTCATAAAGTGTCTTGTTCAAGATGGTTCTAAGATGAGTTCTGTTGCATATGTGACATGTCATGTTTATTGCTTTAACCCAAAATCTTATTGATATTTTTCTTCCATTCAACATTGATCTGGCCATATTTTGAAAAGTGCAACTCTTCCATTCTGTAACTCCATTTTTTATGGCATTTTAGGTGCTAAAAACTCTTGCATAATCCCATATCTATCATAAAAATTGTTAAAACTCACATTCTCAAACTACCTTCCATAATCGGATCTGATTCTTAGAATCATCATATTTTTCTGATTTATAATCCACACATATAAACTTCTAAATGCCTTAATGCATCTAATTTTTCTTTCAAGAAAGCTACCTAAGTATATGTAGATTAGTCAACAACACAAGTCAAGAAATACCTTATTCCATCAATACTAGCATATTGTATTGGGCCTACCAAATCCATATGAATCAATTCCAATACATAAGAAATTGTAATGTTTCTTACATTTTTATATGGTACTCACGTCTATTTTCCCATTTTGTATACGCTACTAATAGTCTTGTCATCTTTGTTCATCATAGGCAAGCCTTTTACCACATCAATTTTTCTCAACTTGTTGATGAGATCATAATTGGCATGGCTAAGCTTCTAGTGCCATAGATTAATATTATCATATGTGGCTAAATTGCAAGAAGTAATAACCTGCAACATGTAGTAATTATCTGCCGATTTTTTGCCACTTACTAAACACTCTCCTTATCTGTTTAACACCTTGCATCATCACTACTGAACTTCAATAACAACCCATCATCACAAAGCTAGCTAATACTCACCAAGTTGGCTTTAAAACCGTTCACAAGAAGTACATTTTTTAAAAGAGGCAATCTATCCATGCAAAGAATGCTTATACCAATTACCGTTGCTTTCTTCCCATCAGTAATTATGATGTGACCATCCATACAACTTTGATAATTCATCAAATAGCTTCTTTCACCTGTCATATGCCTTAAACACCCACTGTCAGCCATGGATTTAATAGCCAAAGGGGCTTATAATTGATTCTTTCTAACCCAAATCTGCTTTGGTAGCATTTTCTGCTATTGAAAACTCTTCAAAGAATGTTTGGATTTTCTGTTTTGAGCATTCCAAAATAACATTTGTAGCAGCTTGTAGCAATTTGGCCTTATGTGACCATTCACACCACAAAAGTGACATATAGACACAAAATTTTGACTTCTTTTCGAAATTTCTCCTTGCTTATTAATCTTGTTCCTTTGATAAATCTAACTTCACCATTTTGCTTATTATTCATTTAAGAATATTCACCTTTATAAACAACATCTTGAAAGTCCCCTTTGTTTTTACCCATTTCCAGTAGTTTGTCTAGCTTCTCAAAACCACCATTCAACATTCTCATTCCTTTCGCTGTATTGATCAACTTTAGCTTTGTTTCATCAAGTTCATCCATTATTTAAAATAACTTCATCTTTAGATCTTGAATGACATCTTTCATGGTTGAATTCTTCCTCTTTAACTTCTCATTTTGTTTACACCTTTTCGCCCATTTGTCTTACATTAATTCATAGGCCTTGCAGGTTTTTTCCTTTTTGAATTTTGAGTCGCAATCATTGTTCTCATAATCTAAATTAGAGTTTAGTACTGAAACATCTGTATTTTCATCATCAATTTCTTCACTAGTTGGTACTAAGCAAGTAATTGGACTTTTGTTAGATAAAGTAACCAACACAGCATTATGACTCACAATTTCTTCTTCGTTGCTATACTCACTTTCATATTCGTTTTCACTCTAAGTGCTTATGTAATGCTTTCTTTTTCTCCTTTTAAGAGTGTTGGCATATTTTGCTTGCATATGTCTGAAACCTTGACATTCATGACATTGTATCTTCTTTTCCTTCCTTTCAATTTTTTGATTTTTTCTTACTATTTGAAGTTATTATTTGATTAACTCCCACCATTTTTCCTGAACTCAGGTCTATCTTTCTTCACCTTCTTCAGACATTTATTGAAATTTCTTGTTAGCAATACCAAATCATCCTTTCCATCAGAGTTGTCTCTTGAATCATTTACAGATTTAGCAACTTTGGCTTATAACGTCAATCCTTTTTTCTTCTCACGCTTGTCTCTCAACAAGTTCATCTCAAAGTTTGTGAAAATTCCATTTACCTTATCTAAAGATAACTCATTAATATTATGAGCTTTTTCAATAGCTACAATCTTTGGTATGAATCTAGGAGGCAACAATCGTAAGGTTTTCTTGACAAGTTTTAGATTTGAATGCTTCTTCCCAAATTGATGTTCTTCATTGGCAATATCACGTAGTCGCTCATGAAAGTATCCAATAATTTTACTTTCCTCCGCTTTAAGCTCTTCAAATCTAGTAGCCAATATTTGAAGTTTTAATGCAATCACCGATTTTGATCCCTCATGTATGGTTTGTAATTTATCACACGCTTCTTTTGGTCATTCACATGCTGATATCATACTGAAACATCCTTCAGTTACGGCACTAAAAATTGCATGCATTGCTTGAATTACCAAGTTCTCCTTCTTCTTCAGCCTTTGTCCATTCAGATGGATCTTTATGTACCGCTTCATTCTTTTCATCTGTTGTTATAGGATGAGTCCAACCACTCAGCACAGAAGTCTATGCTTAATACCTTATACTTAAATAAACACTTTTATTCTCAATTTCCAAGCAGGATAGTTAGAACTATCTAGTAGCGATGGCCTTGTAATTGACGCTCCTTCTCTAGTAGCTATAAGTGCAGAACACTGATCTACTCTAATTTGACACACCAAGTTTTGATAAGGTGAACCTTACTCTAATACCAATTGATAAACCCAAAGTTCTAGTTCCACAAGATTTATGTTCTACTATAGTTGCTTTAAACTAAAATTGACGGCTTCTTATTAGAAAGTAACTGGATCGGCAATTGCAGATTTTCAAGAATTTAATCACAACTAGAAAAACATAATGTGCAATAAATAAATCATCACACGAAATTTTTTAACACAATTCAACACATACAGCCTACGTTTGTGGGGCCCTCACATAGATTAATCAACTTTCACTAAAGTACAATAGTTTGACATAAGGTTATTACGAAGCTGACACCACTCACTATTTGAGGCTATCCACTCGTACTTACACCCTTGAAAGTTATCTTACACCTAATAGCACGACCAGCTCATGCTAACTTCAATAGAGGATTTTGAAACAATGAATGAAACAAAGAAAATAATATCTCAAGTGATTAAATCAAGAATTACAAAAAACAAAAGAACACCTGAGTCATAGAACACTCCCCTATGTGTACAGTTACGTTAAACTATAATCTTAAAGAGTCATTCAATAAAAATCTGCTATGAATCTTTTTATTCGATCACCGAAAACAACACGCATAGTATTAGAAAAGAATAGATAGAAGGATTTTGCAATTGTTCACCCAAGTATATAAAAACGTAGCTGCCAAAAATTAATGAATCTATGATATGTGCTTTTTTTATTTTATATTTATTCCATAATACTTAGTGATTAATGATATAAAAATGCTTAAGATGCTCACTTTAGTTCATACCTGATTTTAGGTACAATTCAGAAGCGAATGAGCTAAAGTGAGTTGAAACAATATTTGAGTCGTATTTTTGAGATTCACACTCACTTATCTTTATAGAGCAAGAAGAAGAAGGATTAGAGCAAGAGGAGACAAGAAAATGCCAAAAGGAGTGAAGAATAGCATATGTCATAGGTTGAGAAACATCTCACGACCATGAAAAATAAGTCATGGCCTTGAGAATTCTCTCATGTATGAGAGTTGTCACGCCCATGACAAATGTAATATGGCTGGCTTTGATCTACATGCTACTTCTTTCATATATTTGGGAGTTCCTATTACTACTAAACAACCCAAATTCTCGAATTTACTCCCTTTGATTGAAAAACTAAAAACTAGAATACAAGCTTGGGAAAATAGATTATTATCTCTAGCTACCAGATTGACTCTCAACACATCAGTATTGAATAGCATGCATGTTCTTTAGGCAACTCATGTTGTTATTCTGAAGCAGGTGATCAAGGAAATGGATAGATTGTTGAAAGCTTTTCTTTGGTCTGGAAAAACAGATAATAGCAAACAAGCTAAGGTGAAATACAGTGATATTACTATACCAAAGAAGCATAGGGGACTAGGGGTCATTCCTATTACTTAGATGCAAAAGGTTTTCCTTTTTAAGAGGATTTGGAGATTATTCAATGACAAGGAAGCTCTGTGGGTTAAATGGGTAAATGTATATCACCTTAATAATCAAATAGCAAATACAATGATCTCGAGAAT
This sequence comes from Erythroxylum domingense, assembly GCA_025594535.1. NCBI lineage: Eukaryota > Viridiplantae > Streptophyta > Magnoliopsida > Malpighiales > Erythroxylaceae > Erythroxylum > Erythroxylum domingense. Next base: position 11,260 of record JANQBM010152414.1, on the reverse strand, counting down.
GCTCGCGTATTTTTAACCATATGCTCAAGTTAAGGGATTTTATATATCCATATTTGAAGCACAATTTGGGTAATGGTGAGGAGATATGGCTTTGGTTAGATAAGTGGACTGAGCCCTTTTATGCGAAGATCTGAATTAGCTACACTCAAAAACAAAATTCCTAATAATGCTAGAATGTCTTGGTCAATATAGGATGGGGAATGGGTTGGTAACTTTAGGAACTTTCAGCTGCTAGCTAAATATCTTCCTAACATAACTGCAAAGAGGAGAAAGGATAGAATGATTAGGACACATCATACTAGTGGAATTTTCACCAATAGTTATAGTCACAACTTACTACTACAACATCTGGATTTAGTTACTTGGGTTGATGTCACCTAGAACAAGTTTTATGTCCCAAAGCAATTGTATTCACATAGCTAGTGATAAAGAACAGAATAATAATTAAAGATAGATGATTTAGTAAGTTTGATCCTATATGTGTTCTTGGTAAACAATTGAATGCAAGCAGAGATCATCTTTTCTTTGAATGTAACTATAGCAAGTCAGTTTGGAGCCTACTTTTGAGTATGTTACAGCTTTCAATCTTTAACTTTGTGTGGTCTGAGATGCTAAATACAATCCTAGCGTGCACCAAAGCAAGTAGGAGGAATAGCATTATCATGAAGACTTCATTCCAAATGGTAATTTATTCCATTTAGAGAGAAAGGAATAAGCGATTATACAAGAATGAGGAACTGTAGAAACATCACCTTGCTGAGCAAATTCTGAACTTGATTAGAGTTGTTATTATTGCCAATGATAAGCAATGCACAGTTAGCTAAGAACTTAGAGTAAATTGGTTGCTTTGATGTAAATTTTTATATTTTGATGTACATCCTGTTTAGTATAGCCTCACTTAATTCTAGGTGTATGATTCTTGCTTAGGATCGTGTAATAGCCTTTCTATAATCTAATTTAATTTTTAATTTTAAAAAATGCCTAATCTTGGAAAAATTAAAAAAAAAGTTGTAATGGGTTATAAAATTATTACAAGTCTCGGTATTACATATTTAGAGTTCAATAGAAATTAAAAAATTAGTTAGTTATATTGACTAGAGCTATATAAATAATTTTCAAAGGATCGTACTTGTTATATATTTCTCATTGATAATTGTGTAGTGTACAAGAAAAATTAATGTATGACTATTACTATTACTATTACAAAATTTTCGAGGAAGCTATTTGGTTAACAAACAATTCAACTTAATTTAAATTTTAAAGCTATTATGAAATTCAAAATATTGTATATTTAATCAAGGATTAAATATTTTATGAGAGAATTACGTACATTAACAATAGTCATCTCGTAATTTTTATATTGGATATTTGAATATAATTTGCATATTAAAAGTCACTCCAGTTTCTTTTTCTCTTGAGAATAGGCGAATTACATAAAATGTTTTGTCTTATATTATTGTCGTTGCTACATCACTTTCAGTCCTCATATATGAAGATCTTTTAATACGATTGCATCTTTTAAAAAGCTGTGCTTTAAAATCCACTAAAGTTTTGGCAAATCTCTACCTGTCTCATAATTTGAAAGCAAATTATGAATATACGATCGTATCTTTTAATTTAATGTGATCAATTTTCAATTGTACTATATACGTTACAATATACAGCGATTTCAATATAGTTGGCATGTTTTTAGTATTGTAAGCGTATATATTTCCAATCTTTAAAAAAATTAATAAGTTGTAATGAATTATGAAATTGTTATAGGTATCACTTATACATATTTAGATTTTGATAAAAATTAGGAAATCGGTCGGTTATATTGACTCAAGCTGTACAAATGATCTTTCAAAGGATCTTAGTAGTTATATACAATATTTTAAAAATCGGATCGGACATCAAACCGATCAAAGAAAAAGCTTAAGGTTTAAAGATTCAACCTGTATTAAATCCCTATAAAACCAGTATATAATAAATAAAAAGTAAAAATTATAATAATATATAAAAATATAGTACAAAATAAAAGACCTTATTAAAATAAAAATGCATTAATAATACCTATTAATATATAATAAATATAATAATTTAAATTAAGATTGAATTTAACATAAATTTCAAAATAATAACAATAATAATAATAATAATAATTGTATTTCTATATTATCATTCATTTAAAGCCTTATAAAAGTTGAAGTATAGAAAATTAATAGAAGGGACTATAAATTTATTCTAACTTCTTTTTTAATATCCTTTAAATATGCTTCTGTATAGTTTAAATATTATTTTTTAACAAATTCACAAATTATTTTAAGCAGAATCACTTATTAATAATTTAATTTATTAAAAAAATTTATGATAAAATAATAATTATTTTCTAACAATAATAATTTAAATTTTTAATTAAAATATAAGGAGATAAATAAAGAACCTAAATTTTGACAAATATAATTTATTAGTGAAATTAAATAAATTTAGTATTTTTAAGGGTAAAATAGTAATTCACTTTTAAAAATAATAATTTAAAGTAAATTTTAAAGAAATAAATAGAGAATATAAATTTTTAAAATATATTTTATAGGTTAAATTATGCGAGAGAGTTAAAAA
>JANQBM010152310.1:0-24560 GCA_025594535.1 Erythroxylum domingense | reverse complement strand
TCTAGCCTAATCAACATTTAATTTTGTTTGACTATAGTCTTAGGTTCTCGAATACATGATATGTTAGCTAGAATGGTATGAAAGGCTAAAACATAGGGGATTAATGTAAGGAAAAGCAAGCGGAGTAGGTTAATTACCTGATTTAGGAATATGTACTGAATTAAGTGCAGTAGTAGGTGTTGTTGCATTGGAGATATAATCACGTAAACTGATAGATCTAGTTTTGATTTTGATACTCTTTTTGGGTAGTGTAGATGTAATAGCCTGCTTCCATACTAAAGGTTAGATCTTTAGACTATTGCATATTAATAATATCATTGAGAATTTATCATATGCATATCATTAGCGTACACACATAAACTATGATTTCTTACCCACCGCAAAGATTATATGTGCACTTAATTGACATATTCTGGGTTATGAAAGGTTTAAAATGGTTATGATATGATTGTGTATTGCTTATATCTTGAGTTTTGGTTTGATGGATTATAATTAGTAATTTGGAATTAATTGTTACAATTGGGAGATTGATGAATTAATATGTACATTTGAACTAGGAAAAAAATGTCAAGTAGCAAGACAAGTTGATGCATGGTAGTAGCAATAAGTGACAAATGGTTTAGATAATTAGGTGGCAAATGGCTTAGGGAACTAAGTGATAAATAGACTAGGTATTTAAGTGACATTTGGTAGCATAAGTACAAGACATGTAGCATGTTTCTTTACTTGACAAGTGTCTTAATACTCAACACTCAACACTCGCCATACATCTACCCCACGCGACACACACATGACCTAACCATCTTCTCTTTTGTTTTTGCTATAAGTTATCATCTTATTCTTCTCTTAGTTTCAACACTCACACCCAACCCTCACAATTTTGAGTTTTGCCAAAAAAATCTGCACTTTACCACTCCAATATTTTGTTGTCTTCATCTTGTTGTTGAAAACCTATCCTATTTCCACCTTAAATTTGTGATGATCTTTCAAGTTTGGAGGGCTAGAGAAACTTGATGAATTGAGGAGGCTTTTGAGCTGAACATTTATGTTAATTACTGACCTATTTTGACATGTTAGCATAACATTTATGATGATTGTTTAGGGATAGATTAATTGTGTTAATGGTGTTTAATGAGTGGTGGGATACCGATGAATAAAAGGATACAATCATGTTCTATTTTTGAGTGCATGAAAAATAATAGTTTATGAGCTATTATATGGATGATTTTGAGTTAGGATTTGAGGTGAAATTGATGAGGAATTGAAGTATAATTAATGAACTTTTAAGAAGATGTTTTGAATTTGGTATGAAGGAGTTAAATCTGGAGAAATTGAAGGAAAATAAGGAGTGAACATTAGGTTCACTCATCCCATGATCTTGGGAAGGTCTTCTACAATCGTGGGAAATGCTTTGGAAATGAAAATTTCTATTTTGTGTGATAATTGAACTAACTACGGATAAGTTACTTTACTTCCGTGCATTTGGACTTAATTGAGGCTTTAAATGAACCTATTTTGATGTTCGATTAATTAGTTAAAGGTTGATAAGTTTAGGTTGTTAATTGATGTTATAACTTAAGAAATTGATTGTTTGATATCAATGTATCTAAATTTGGAATCTATAAGTTGTTTAAGCAATGAAGGTGTTCTTATGATTGCAAATGTGATTTAAAGGGTATGAGTAATGTGAATTAAATATAAATGAATGAGAGCTGGGATATTGTGTGATTATATAATGCTAGAAAAGGATTGGTGAATGTATGATTAAGGAATTTAGAATAATCAAGTTTACTTGAGGTATAAGCCTAAATTGCAAACCAGTTATATACAAGCTATAATGTTTGAATGATCAAGACTCGTGATTAAAGATACATATCCGAGAAAGTCAATTGAGCATGTATTGAATATAACACATATATGTGTGTATGATTGAATATTCAAATGATTGAACAACTTAGTAACGTGTGAACTATATGTGTGTATTGCATAACTAAAGAAGCACAAATTAATCATCAACATTCAGACATTACCGGGTAGTCTAGGCAATAAATTATCTAAAGCGTAGTGTGAGTTAACCTATATGTTTTCTTACTATGACTGGATTATTTTTTATTAACTTTTAGATATTTAACTATTATTGATATGATTATGATAATTCCGAACGTTGATGGTCTGAGGAGATTGATATTCGGGACTGTATATGGAAGTGTTTTCTAATTGTATGTGAATATGGAAAATGTGTACTCAACTGAATGTTGAATGTTGGACTCAGATCTTATGAATATGATAAATGAATTTGCATGTTGAATGAAAGTTATTGATAGAATATTTTGTGAATTGATACATTCCATCACATTGTTATGCATGATCAAATAAACAAGTTATGACCGGAGTGACCAATATGAAGAAGAGCTTAAAGCTCAGAAATGTGCATAATGGGTATGGGATACAGGACAATAAATAGGTGCTCGGTCATAAAAAAGTAAAAAATGAATGGAATCATATGTGCATTTGCATATACAACTTGATATGTATCATATGGGTGATTGAATTGAATAATTGGATTGCTCTAAAATAGTGATGCAAAAAATTGTACACAAGTTGTTCTTATTGAAGCATGATAAAATGTGACATAATACTCAATATTGGATGATATGATTTGCTTGTGAACTAGATTATAAATTGTCCTTGTGTTTTGATATGAGTGAGTACATCGATGATGGTTCACTCACCGAGTTCACAAATTCATCAAAATTGCAACGTTGATTTTCAGGTATAAGGGAGACCTAGCTTTTAAGGTAATATATAATAGAAGTCTAATACTGCCAATTTTGGAAGCAAGAATAGCTCAAAGGTCTAGTTAGCTGATACTTGTAGATTCTAGATAAAATACCTTTTTTTAGTTTTCTCCTTTCACGTAGAACTTTTTTTATAGAGCCTTAAAACTCCTAAATTTTATATATAAACAAGCATTACGAAATGAGGAGTTTTGATTTTTTAAAATACTTATGTTCTGTATCATGTCCTAATAAGTTGATGTGATTACTCTAACATGCCATTCTCATAAGGTATGTTCTCAAATGTCCACTAAATGTTTGGGCATATACTCTATGGTAATGGTGTGTTACAGTTGAGGTTGTATAATTTGAAGGATTTTTATCTTATAACATAGCCTATGAAGGTGCATTTAAAGGCCTTTGCCTCAAATTTATCCTTATGAGGAGTAGTGTTTGAAGCAAAGCATAAACATCCAAATGGTTTTAGGTTTGTGTAATTTCATGGGTTATTGTATAGTATTTTGTAAGGGGATTTCTAGTGAAGTAACGGTGTAGGTAGTTTGTTGATAATGTAAGTGGTTACAAGAATGGAATCTCCCTAAAATTTCTTTGGTAGCTTAGATTGGAACATTAGGGACCTGAAAATCTGTAAAAGGTGTTTATGATTTCTTTCTATGACACCGTTCTACTGGGGGGTTTGATGCAATATTCCTTCATTTTGAAATGGTCTGGCACAGTGTAAGTTGATAAACTCTACACCATTGTCACTCCTTACAACTTTGACAATGGTTTGGAATTGGTTTTCAACTACGGAGATGAAATTTTAGAGTGTTTTATACTAGGCTTAGTTCCTTTAAAGGTAATGGTCTATTAAATAGACTTAGTTTAGTAGTTATATGATTGGAAGCTCTTGTATCAATAGTCTAAGAGACAGGTTCTATAGATACAAAAGAATTAAATGCATGATTAAGTATAGAACCTGTAAAATCTCCCAACTTTGCAAAGTTAATGTGGTGGTTGTTTGTAGTAGCTTTTCCCTTTAAAAATTTTATCACTTCTTATTGTATAGCATTGGTCAACCCTGCAATTAAACCATACATTTTCTTTAGGCCTCATTCTCATCAAGATCATCAAGTGGTGTGTCAGCTACATTTGCAACCAATATTGATTGATTGTTCTCTTCTGCTCTTTGAAATTTTTGAACCAGTTAGGGTAACCGTGTCTCTTAAAGCAGGTTTCCTTTAGGTGCTCTTTTGTACAACATAAATCTTAAGATCTATTCTTCTTGGATTCCCTTTTCTTATTGTGCCACTGGCTACTTTCTTTGGTTGCAATCTTATTATTGCCATTGCCCTTTCTGAAGCTTTGACTTGTTCTTGTTAGCATAACACTTTGATTAGCGACATCTCCTATCACCATATGCACTTTCGTTTACTTTTCAACCCTCAACAACATTAAGTATGCCTTGTTGATGTTTGACATCGGGTCCATCAATAGGATTTGGTTTATTACATGATCAAAAGATTCATTTAGTCCCATTAAGAATTGAGCTAGTCTAATTATTGTACTTAAGTCCATTACAGTTTTAGTTACACCACAAGTGCATTTTGGAATTGGCATCAAACAATTTAATTCCTCCCATAGTTTCTTCAGTTTAATGTAATAACAAGCAACACTCATATTCCCTTCAGTACTTGATCTCTCTTTGGATTTTATAGATCATAGGGCCATTGCTTTCCCCAAATCTCTCTTCTAACTCATCCTATAGTTTCTTAGCATTCTTTATGTATATATAGGCTTTAACCAGTTCCTTCGAAATGGCAATCAACATCCAAAGCCTTACTATACAGTCAACCTTTAACCACCTTTCATATTCTGGGCTACTCTCCTTAGGCGTGAGACATCTGTCATTTATAAATCCTAATTTCTCCTTAGCTCCTAATGTTATTCGCATAGATCTGGACCATGACAGATAGTTCTTTCCAGTAAGAGGGGATGATATAAGTATCATACCTAGATGGTCTGATCCTTGTAGCAGTAGTATATCTCCATAATTTTTGCCTTTATTTGTTTCAATTAGATTAGCTTTTGCACCAACATTGACTCCAACCATAAAAAATGCTTGACAAAATTGCTACAACAATTTCAGCAGAAACAAATTACAACAAAGGAGAAGATATAGTAAAAAACGAGAGCGATGTATGACGAACACTCTGATACCACATACGATTGCAATAACTAAAGTTGTTATTGCATAATATTTGGCAAAGTGAATAATAAGAACTAAAGTCTTTGAAGAAGAAGAATCTCTCATTTCTTCTATTGTTATAAATGCCTTTATATACAAAGGAACTAAAGCTACACTCCAGCTAAATGGCAGGAACAGTTTTACAAAATTAACAAAAATTGGTTATGGGAGTTTAAGCTTGTTGCTAATAGTTACATGGTTTTGTCTAGGGTATACTGGAAGTGATAAATATATACATTGCATATGCTGAGGTTTACAGTAATTATTAGACATTAACAACTAAAAATATTTTTGTTTTTATTTGAAAGAAAAACAGAAACTAAAAGTAGAAAACTAAAACTAAAAACTATAACAAAAAACAAAAGTGAAATTAATTGAAACTTAATTTACGAACATTTCATTTTTCAATTTTTTCTTTACAATTTACAATTGAATGACTTTTTATTTTTTATTATAAGAAAAGTTAACAATAATGTGTGACGTCTTTTATAATATACGAATGTAAAAGAGAAAAACAATCATGTACAGAGAGTCGTTTTTGCAATACTTTGTCATTGCTATTCTTGGTTGATTCCTTCTCAATTAAACATTATTAACATATAATTAGTTAAATTCAATATCTCATATTGTAATGAGTTTATTTTAATTACTTTTTTTCATTAATAATGTATAATGGTGAGTACTATTATTATTTTTAAACTTTTAGAATGTTAAAATTTGAGTAAAATGCATGGGAATAACTCTAGTATAGATAATAAAGAACTTTAATGCCAGTAACAGAATTTATTACTCTCTGTTTCTAACTTCTATTTCACAACTTACAACCACAAAAACAAAAAATTATTGAAAATGCAATTTACAGGGAAAGAAATGAGAAGAATGCAGCTACAATTGGGCCAACGAAAGTAGAAATAAAAGTGAGCCGCCCAACATGACTTAAAATAAAGTTACTGCATTTTATTTATTGTAGTGCAATACCACAGAGTAAGGTCCATCTATGGCTTAATATGGTATGTAATTAGTTTATTCTCTTGACCAAATTGTAGGAAAATACAAGAAAAACAAGATATCTCTTGACAAGCCAAAGATAACTATGAAACGACCATGAGAATGAACAAAATTGGCATTCAAGAGATTTAAGGAAAGAATAAAATCAAGTCTAAGGAAGAACAAGGCATAAAAATTTATACATGAAGATTAATATTTTTTGTAATTTCTACCTGGTTACTTTAATATTTTAAAAGGCTCATTATGCATATACACATCATCATTTTTAACTCATTGCATGAGTTTTTTCAATTATCAAAAGGAATTAATGTTTTAATCTCAAAGAATCTTTTTAATTCTTAAAACATTCTTTAGGGAACATTTAAGTCAATTTTTATTTTGAAAATAAGTTTTAGCATTTAAAGATGTTAAAATCAAGATTTTAGGTTAATCAAACTATATAGGTTAGTGGTTGACCAATGTAGGTTAAAATTATCAAAGTTTATGGATTGAGAGTTTATAAGGACATTGGTTGGTATATTTGATTGATGGTCTACATTGATCAACCACTATATCATATTGATCAAACAATGTTCCAACAACTAGTGAATTTATGTATTTAATAAGTTACATTAATTGAATATACTAATCACGTTAGTGAAAGAAATGACAATAAGAAGAAGAAGACTTTCAAAGCATCAACTTAGGATAAGTTTTGTAACTTTGAAAGCAAACAATTGAAAGGAGAAGTAGTTCATATATGTTTCATAATAATAATGATGCTGAGGTATTCTCTAACTCTAATTCTTATGATAATAATAATGATTTGGCATATGATGAACTAGTAAAAATTTTAAAATTTGTTAGAATAAAAACGAAGAAGCTATCTTCCAAAATCAAGGAAGTTAAAAAGTATTTAGGTGCATGAATGGATGAAAACAAAAAGATAAAGAGTCAATTTCCTGACCTCAAAGCATCTAATAATGTGATAATTAATGAAAATAATTCATTAGATACATTAAAACTTGAAAATAAGACATTGAAAAAAGAGGTTCATGCTTTTATAAATTCATTATGGGTATTTAGTAAGGACAGTGAGAAACTTAAAAACATGTTAAGGGTTAAAAAGAATGTAAATAATAGGCATATGGTTGGATCCAGTGCCAAAACTACATTTGTTAAAGGAAAACATCTACACAGTAAAGAATGCTTGTATAAAACGACAAATGGATTTGACACATCTATTTTTAAGCAAAACGTATATCATGTACACATGATACAAATTTTAGACCTTACCCTAAACGAAAATCTTGTGTTTTCTTATACGGATCTATCCTAAGTATAAAGCTCAATATTTTCAAGGCTATAATAGTCATAATTTTTATAAAAAGACATATGATAGCACGTAATCTCATATTCCTTTAGACTATAACATCAACTTAAAAGCAAGCATCAAGTTTCCTTCTTTAATAAGTATCACCATATAATTTTTCTAGTCCTCCACGCTACATAAAAGGAATAATAAATATTCATAGGATGAATCCTTATTATGCATATAGATATAAAAGACCAAGCAATACATGTATGCATATATTCATATCATTCATATAACATGATATGTCATTTTAATGATAAATATGGACATATTGACAACTTTTACTTCCTAAAACAAATAATAACAAGTAAACCCTTAAAAATATGGGTTAAGAAGAAGAAAAGAAAAATAATCAAGGATTTAAGCTCATTTAGGAACCTAAAACACATTAATTTCTTTATTTTGTAAATCTATTAGAAAAAGAGGAATAAATGGCATGTAGATAATGGATGCTCAAAGCATATGATCAGCGATGCATCTTAATTTTTAACTCTTAGAGACAAAGATCATCATATTGAATACAATGTCAAGGATGTATGGATTTAACATAGGAGGCTTGGACATGTAAGCACAAATTCATTTATAACCTTAACTCTAAGAAATATAGACCTTTTATAATAAAGTCTGAGAAAGATAAGGCATTTGGAGCTTACTAAATTAGCTAAAAAACCCATAAGCTCATTTAAGAAAAAAAGTTGCTAACCGTTACTAGACCTTTTTAGTTGCTTTGCATGAACTTGTTTATCCCCCACTATAATTGCTAGTCTAGGTGGAAAAAGTCATGCATTTTTAATAATAAATGACTTCAGTATATTCAAATGAGTATTCTTTCTAGCTAGCAAAGATGAATGCTTTAGGATATTTATTTAGTTTGTCAAGAGAGTTCAAAAGAAAAGAACCCTATTTCACATTAATTAAGAGTGGTCATTGTAAGAAATTTAAAAATGAATCATTTGAAACATTTTGTGAAGAAAATATCATTTTTCATAATTTTTCTACTTTTAGAACCCTTTAAAGAAATGAATATTGAAAGAAAAAAATAGGACATTACAAGATAGGGTAAAACAATGATAAATGAAAATGATTTCTCAAAGTATTTTTTTGGTAAAATTTGTAGCAATCGTAGGACATATATCTAATAAAGTCTATATAAGATAATTATGAATATAACTCCTTATATGCTTTAGCATAGTAAAAAACAAAGTTTCGTTATTTAAAAGCATTTAGTTGTAAGCAATATGTTTTGAACACTAATGGTAAGTTAATTAAGTTTAATTCAAAAGAAGATGAAGGAATTTTCTTAATTACTCATTAATAAGCAAGTATATAATATTTAATATGAAGACTTTTGCTATTAAATAATCCTTATGTGTTGTTTTTGATGAATCTAACTATCTTTCCTCTAATAAAAAGAAGCTTTAAAGATAATGATGTAGGTCTATCTAAGGATTTGAAAAAATTAGCCCTTAATGAAAGAAAAAATGATAACCAAGATACCTTATAAGAGAAAATTATTTAAACAAGGGAGGGAGATAAGAGGGAAGAGAAGCTTCTAATAGATTCAAAATTTAAAAAGAATCATCCTCAGAACCAATTAGAGATGATGTCTAACAAGAAGTAACTACTATATCTCATTTTAGAAATATATCATATCTTATTTTTATTTCTCAATTTGAACTAAGGATTATAAAAGAAGCCATTAGTGGTGAAATTTGATGTTACTATTAATGAATGATTGATCTAATTTAAGAGAAGTAACATTTGAAATTTATTACTTAGACCTAAAGACACCTAAATCGTAGTTACGAAGTAGGTATTTAAAAAAAAATTAAATGAATCGGGTATCACCATGAGAAACAAAACTAGATTTGTTGCTAAATGATATAATCAAAAGGATGGCACAGACTTCAAAGAAACTTTTTCTTTGATAACTAGCTTAGGTGCTATTAGTTTATTACTTGAATTTGAATCCTATATAAATTTCATGGATGTAAAAGGTGCATTTTAATTGGTTTAACTAAAAAAGTTTCTATTGATCAGCCTTCAAATTTTAAAAATTATGATTCGTTTAACTATGTTTACAAACTCTCTAAGGCTTTATATTATTTGGAACAAACTCTTAGAACTTGGTATGATAGTTTAAGTGAATTTTTTAGAAAATAGGTTCATTAAAGGCAAGGATAATATAATAATCTTTGTCAAAAAAATATAAATAACACATTTTAATTGTCTAATTTTGTATTAATGATATTATATTTGTTGCTGGTATTGAAAAAAATGTTTAAAGAACTTTTTAAATGTGTGGGTAGGAAATTGGAAATGAGCATGATGGGAGAGCTAAACTTATTTCTTTAACTCCAAATCGACCAAATTAAGGAAGGTTTATTTATTAATGAAGCAAAATTCATGAAAGAACTACTCAAATGCTCTGGAATTGATCAAGCCAAGTGATGCAGCATATCGTAACACTACACGAAATAAACTAGACCTACTATTATAACAGTGGTGAGTCTAGATCGATCCTGCAGAGAGTGTTCGATTATCTTTTGTGATGAAGATAATTGGTGTTTAGGTTTAAAGGGTTTTGGTTTTAAAAAATAAGAAAATAAAATCAAACTAAACTAACAAAAGTAAATCAAAGAAAACAGGCAAAAATGATGAAAGTGGTGAATTCGTTAGGGACACGGTTCTTTGGTTCTATCTTAGCCTACACCAAAATAAACATATTTCATTGAATTGTTGTTTTCACATATTTATTTGAACTATTGGTCGTCGATTAACAACAAGCTCTATTAATCCCGATTTTTCATTAGGTCATAGTTAATTAAGAGCTCATTAATTAACTATCGGATAACCTAGGATATGTTCTTTAGATTTAATTGGACAGCTACCTTATGAATGAGAAAAACAGACCAATCTAAGCAATAATCATACAAGCTCAGATTATTTAACCTAGGTTATGTTATCCCTAATGATTACGAACCATTAGTTGCTACAAATGAATTTTAGCATAACAATTACGAATTACATTAAACATTCTAGCAATAGGTTTGTAATAAAACAATCCAATGAATGCATTAAAACTATCTTTTCACAATACCCAAATCCATACACATCTAATAATATAATTAATTTCTAAAGAGAGAAAGAAAACAACAATTACAAGTAGAAATACACTTAACTGGGTCGTCACCATCAATGTCACATCTAAACTGGTATCGAGAAAGTTGCCCTTCTATGGGTCTGTCCATAAGTGAAAGCTTCATCACCCTCTCTTCTTCAGTCTCCCAAGAGCTCCTCCTTTTTTCCCCAACCGAAAACACACTTATTCCTTAATAAAAACCTTTGTGTCATCACAGCCTTGATATATATTAAAATTCTAAGTTAAAAAATTCGGGTAAGGTGGCATCTTAAGGCCTCACTAGTGTGAGAGCACTTGTATGGGCATGAGAATATGTCTTATGCCCATGCAGACCCTCGGTTATTTACCAGCCATCCACCTTTATAATGTGTTCCATTGATTAAATTCATATCTTGCACTATGTTGCGAGTGTGATGCACTAGCTCTCTTCATTTTCTTAAGTGTAACTGAAACCTTCTCTACCTTATTGCTCCAGCTGTCCCACCATGAAGATGGATGACGGTCTCACATAAACTACCATGTAAGTCTATGCACACTCATGGCTATACAGTTTTCAATAGGTGTGAGTAATGTTCTATCCCTCCAAGTGCAGTCATCCACCATCCATCATATACCTTTGCTTTATACCTTAAATCACTATCTTGCATGGGCATGAGGAATAAATCTTGCCTAAAAATTTGTTTGAACAAACGTGACACACACACTCATGGTTGTGCGACATTTCCAGCATGGCCGTAAGACATTTTAATGCTTCATTCTTCATTTCTTTTCATTTTCTTGTCTTCTTCTTGCTCTAATATTCTTCTTCTTTGTATTTCCAACATATGTCTCATCTTTCTTGGCATTTAATCATCTTCTTTTGGTTTTAATTTTCTTCTTCTTGCTCCAAGAAGACAAAGGATTGTGAATCTTCAGAAAACGACTCAAATGTAGTGCTTTTGACTCACTTTAGTTCTTTTGCTTCCGAATTGTGCCTAAAATCACATATGAGTCAAGGTGAGTATCTTAAACAATTTCATGTCATTAATCGCTAAATTTTATGTAATAATTATACCATCAATTAAGCACATGTCAATTTTCCCTACACTTAGCTTTTGACCATCCTCGAGCAAAACCTGAAAATTAAGATCATAGACCTAAAAACATTGACTCATTTCCCATATTTCCAAAGAATATATAATTATAAACAAAGATGAATGACTTTCAAAAATGATAACAATAACTTAACATTCCAAGATTTTACTCATGATCAATCAACATTATACCTTTAAAAACTGAGCAATTTAATGATAGACTTGAAAAATATATTTAACTAAAATATATCCATAGGTACACTCAACACCATTTATGATCATGTCATTCCGTAACTTTGCATATCATTTCATTTCTCTACCGCTAAAGGTCACGTGCAAAATCATGAATTAAAGGTTGTAATGTGGGTAAAGGTAAGGTGAGATATATTTAGGTAAAGTAGCATGAAAGCCATCAAAGGTAGTGAAAAAAAGTAGCACTAAATTATACCATCAAATGCAAAAATGAACATTCACTCACAATTGTGTATGTCAAGTATGATGAATGCAAAAATGATGTTTCACAACTCAAATTCAAGCTCTCATACATAAACCACAATAAGCATATACCAATCCAAAGGGACAACTTATGCAATTGATGACAATACATTGAAACCACAATAAGAAAACCTTCCAAGATAACTTCTACCTCATATTCAATATACTCAAATCACATATTCATTACAACTTTGGGAGGATGCATTAGTTATGAATAACTTTGCAAATAACATATGCATTTCCTCCTTGATAACATTTTTTATTTTTTTTCTTTTTCTTTCTTTCTTTCTTTTTCCTTTCTTTTCTTTTGATTTTCTATTTCTTTCTTTTCTTTTTTCTTATAAAAATTAAAAGAAACTACATCAACATAGGAATTTCAATGATAAGACATAAAATAACATCCCAACATTATAACCAACTCACACACAGGCATACCTCCATACTTAGAATTTTGTACATCCACAAACTAAATAATCAACAAATGCTTTATTATATTTAATGCTTGGGAAGGAAATTTGGTTAGGTTTAAAGCATATAATGTGGTTAATACAAAAATAAAGGCTAATAAAGCTTAAGGGTGCTTAATAAGGATAAATCATGCCAATAGGGTAGGCTATTTGGCTAATGTAGTTTGAAAAAGTAAAAAAAAAAAGCCTAATCATCTCCATGTTAATGCATGTGATAAAAATGTGGTCTTAAATAGAAAATCAAGGCAAAGTTAGGATGTACATGTCATGAACGTCACACATAACACAAAGACAATAAGACTGATATGGATGTGTTAGTCTAATAAGGCTCAAAATCTCACCAGCTTTGTCTACCACTAGTCACTACTCTTCTAAAGATAAGGAACATAGACTAATCATAAGAGGAAAAGTACATGCTAAAGTTACTATGAAATTCTCTAGTCAATTCACACTCTAATCATGACTATACATTTCTAGAAGCAGCAGAATATGAGAAAATGTTTATTTTTTCGTTTTATTCTTTCTCTCATTTTATTGAAAACTTAAAAAAAAAGGCAAGAAACAACCCAGCTTAAAATATACATTCATAAAGGAAATAAATGAGAAAATTTAAAGAAATGAAATTAACTTCCCTTGGGTTACCCCCCGAGAAATGCCTTTGTTTAGGACTGCTGGCTTGACTTTATACTCTCCTTACGTGACAAAATTATGGTCTTTGGGTATAACAATTTACGCTTTCTCCATATGAGGTTGCTTAGGATAAGGTCTAAGTTGATGATCATTCACCTCCAACGTCTTCCCTATCCTCCAACTCTGAAACTCTATTGAGTCCATGCACTTTGGAAATATTTGGAACATCTCTTCACCCTTTTTATTCCTCGTTTAACTTCTCCAACTTGCTAGGAAAAGGTGAAGGGTTAGTCTCAACAATAATTATGGACGCAATAGTTACCTCGGAGCTAAAAGTTGTATTCTTTTCTGCTTCGAGCTTCTTCTCAACTTCTTCATCACAAGCAATTCCTTGTGTAGCCCACTCGAGATTCTTAAGCTTCTCTTCACTCTATAAGGCCTCAGTGGTAACATCCCTTAAGTACACCTAAGGTTAAGATAGTTTCTTTACTTCGCCTTGTGATGTTAGGCGGTTGAGAGATTCCATTAATTGACCCATCTGGCTTACCAACTTCTGGATCTTAGAACTTGTTTCTTGCTAGAATTACATGTCTTCCTATTGTAATCACAAAATATTAGCAATATAATCATTAACTAATTCCTCCAGAGAAGTACAAGAGTTTTGTTGGTTTTCCAAATATTGCACGCTAGACCTTGTGTCATGCGAAAACTGCCTTACATTATGCTGGAACTCTTTTACACTATATTGAAGTTGAATATTGTTAGCGGTCATAATATTAGGTAAATCTTCCAGAGATATAATTGAGTTATGCTAAGAAGATTCTAGTCTATACACGAATTATTGTGAGTCCTGCATACTATCAAGGAAGTAATTTTTTTGATTATCCCATCCATAACGAAAGATAGTATAATCAGTCCAATGTGTGCTATAGGATTGGGAATATGAGTTATGAAAGAAACTACTTACTTCTATGTAATTTTCTATTTTCTTACAAACACAAAATAAGAAGTGAAAGGATAAAAGAGGAACAGAAAATAAACTAATTACTAACAAATATATACAAAACACCAATTAAAATTAAGAACAAAAACTAAAGCATTGCAATTCCTAGCAATGGCGCCACAATTGATGTAGAGCGTCATAATACTACACAAAATAAACTAGACTTACTACTATAGTGGTGGTGAGTCTAGGTCGATCCCATAAAGAGTGTTTAGTTAGATTTCGTAATGAAAATAATTGATCTTTAGGTTTAGGGAATTTTTCTTTTAAAAAATAAGAAAATAAATTGAAACTAAGCTAACAAAAACAAATTAAAGGAAATATGAAAAAATGATGAAAGTGGTGAATTCGTTAGGGACCCGATTCTTTAGTTCAATCTCAGCCTACACCCAATTAAACATATTTCATTGAATTGTTGTCTTCACATCTCTATTTGAACTATTGTTCACAGATTAACAACAAGCTCTTTTAATCCCAGTTTTTCCTTAGGTCATAGTTAATTAAGAAGAGCTTGTTAATTAAACCTAGTTATTGGATAACTTAGGAGATGCTCTTTAGATTTAATCGGATAGTCATGATACGGATGAGAAAAATATACCAATATAAAAAATAATCACTCAAGATCGAATTATTTAACCTAAGTTAAGTTATCATTAATGATTACGAACCATTAGTTGCTACAAATGAATTTCAACTTCACGATTACGGATTACATTGAATATTCTAGCAATGGGTTTGTAGTAAAACAATCCAATGAATATATTAACACCATCTTTTAATAATACCCAAATCTATACTTATTCGATAAAATAATCAATTTGTGAAGAGAGAAAGAAAACAACAAATATAAGCAGAAATACACTTAACTGGGTCGTTGGTGTCGATGTCACCTCTAAACTGGCATCAGGGAAGCTACCCCTCCACGAGTCTCTATATATGTGAGAGTTTCATCTCCCTCTCTTCTGCAGTCTCCAGAGAGTTCTTCCCTTTTTCCCCATCCAAAAACACAACTATTCCTTCATAAAAACTTTTGTTTCGTCAGACCCTCTGTATATATTAAAATGACAAGTTAAAAAAATCAGATGAGGTGGCATGTTAAGGTCTCATGCCCATGAGTTATCACTCACAAGTCTAAGAGAACTTGCATGGGTTTGAGAATATGTCTCACGTCTATGCACACCCTCGATTATTTACCAGCCATCCACTTGTTAGAGTAGTGCTCTAAAGGCAATCACCTTTAGCACTTTTTGTACAAACTTTATTTTGATTAATAAAGCAAGAGGCATTTTTCATTGATTTGATATTCATTTATGTATGAATTGATATTGATCTTAAATCAAATTAATGAAATCCATGATACAAAACATAGTATGAAGGAAATCATGATGAGATCATGATAATAAGTTTCCTATCATGTGTAATTATGTTAGTATCTAAACAATCCCTAGTCATAGGATTAATAAGACAGGATATTATTAATCTGAAAAGACTAGCACATATTATACTTATTGATTTAATCAAGCAGTGGATCTTATAAACTGTAAGCATAAAATTTTTAGAGTTAATATGTGGATGCTTACTAAGGATAGTAAGTACATCAGATGACCCGTTATGATATTATCATATGGATGATCTATCGAATGTCAATGATTAATCTCATCATAGAAATGGTACAAATATCCTTAGAATTGAGGTATTTAAGGATATCTTGGATATAAATCTTGTGCTTTGACACCATTCCTTGTTACCTTTAAAAGAGGTCGCTCTTAAGGTGGTGATTAGGTAATACTATTTATGTTCAAAGGTAATTGGGTAGCCAATAAAGGATTCACCACTCCTGATAGAAGGAGATGATACCCATGGCCTCTTATTGGGGTCATTAATCAGGAGTCTCTGGTTAGAGCAAGTATTTCTCATGAAAAGGGTCTTCAATGACACATGTGAGTAATGAGATCCCAGAACAAGAACTAACATCACTTAGATTAGATGTGACGAAGTCAATCTAGTGGGAGTTAACAAATACCCCATACTTCAAACCAAGTGGGGTATAGTATGGTGAAAGGACGAATTACATGGTAATTGTCTATAAAAAGGTTCATAAGTTGGATAATTAACTATCAAAGAGTTTGTGTGTTAATCCACATATATTCCAACAAATAGGCGTCATGATGTGTTTGAATTAAGAGTTAATTCAAGTGCCTAAAATAGTCAAGAACTTAAGGGTCACATGCATAAAAGATCAAATGAAAAACAAGTGTGTATGGCCTATTTTAAGCAGGCCATGATTATGCATCATTGGGCACGATCGTGGCCTAAGGTGAGACATGCCACGATCGTGGCCAACAGCAAGGCCACAATTGTGACAGAGGCCTCAAAATGATATGTAAGTGAGTTCTTCACTTATGTATATGAACAACTTTCATTTCTTACACACTTAAGTAATAAAGAACCTTTCTCTATTACTTAAGTGTGTAAGAAGTGAAGGTTGTTCATATACATAAGTGAATAACTCACTTACATATCATTTCGGGGCCTCTGTCACGATTGTGGCCTTGCTGCTGGCCACGATCATGGCATATCTCACCTTAGGTTGTTCTAGAGAGAGTGAGAAGAGTTATTGAGTTATCTTCTTGCAATTTATGCAAATGTTGTATAAATCAACATGTATGCAAGATAACCTTGATATATCTTCTATCATATTAAACATCTACTTGAATTCATCAAGTTTGGTGTTCTAAAACCCTTACACATTGTTTCATCTTCCTTATTTTCGTGGTTTTGGGTAATCAAGGACGGGTTTGGTGTTGGCAACAACCCAAATAAGGAGAAAAATAAGAAAGGAGGAGATAAACAAGGTAAAAAGTTTTGTTATTTCATGGTCTTTACATATCCTTGCATGCATGTAAGATTTTATGGTTTCCTGGTTGTCATGGTGTCAGAATCGTGATTCCAACACTTCCACTACATCTGCATACATGTGATGCATACACCCATGGCTAATCCAACAATGGTATCAGAGCTTGTTTGTGCATGAAATAGATAATGTATTGAACATGTGCAAAGTGTTTATTGGGTTATTACTAACTTGCATGTTGTTTTGGAAAATTTTATGTAAATTCTAGAATTTCTCTTTTCTATTTTTCTTTCTAAAAAATGTTTATAAGATGTTATATTATGTCTCCATAAAAGGATATTGCAATTGAATATCGTTTGCTATTTTATTTCGAATTTATATCCAAACTGTTCATATGTTGATTCCTGGGATTTTCTGGAAAACTGATTGTATGTGCTGACTTTGAAAATTTTCCATTAATTCTAGAAATTTCTTTTATGTTTTTCTTTCACTAAAATGTTTATAAGATGTTATATTATTTTTCTATTAGAGAAAAATGCAATTTATTGTCATTTGCCATTTTATTGCGAATTTAGTTCCAGCTTGATGCATGTATGAAGTTCTGGAAATTCTAGAAATGTGATGAACATACATGCATGAAAAATTCATATTAATCTTTTTAAAATTTGTTTTTATAAATTTTATGCATGCATATGCAAGATGAGATGTTGCCACCTCTATGAGATGCATGACACTTGTTGTTAAAGAGGTTATCTTATGCATGCAAGATGTAATGTTTGTCTAATGTTAGAAGTAACGTGACAAGTGTCATACACATATGATGAGTTAGCTTATTCCAATTTTTAATAAATAAATCCTAGTAATTAGTTTCTGGAATTTATTATTAGACACATTTAGAATGTGTATAAGACTCTGGAATTTTTTCAAAATTAATTGAATTTGATTCAATTCAAAAATAAAGTCAAAGTCAACATTGGTCAACTTTTTGAAAGTTAGAGCTGACTTAATGACTTATAATGTATGTATTTCGGTTATGAGACCAAAATAAGGTTCTTATGTGATAATAAATGTATTATTTTGATATAAATAACATGCTTAATGCATGTGCTTGATATTAAGGTTCCAGCAATTTTTTGAACATCGAATTGGTTTCTTTAGTGTCTACTAGGTTAACTTATTTATCTTGAAGATTTTGGCCGTCAAGATAATTTTGGCTAGTGCTGAAATTTTTTAAATAAATTTTAGATGATCTAGGGATATTATAGATGACTAATTAGTGTAAGGGAATTTTGGAAACCCTACAGATTAATTTAGAATTAATCTAAGTAGAGCATAGCATTTCTAGTGTGACTAAATAAAGGCATATAAACTAGGATTAAAGTGTTTAATCTGGATGTCAAAATAATTGAAAGGTTCCTAATCGAATCACATTCATAATTCGGATTAGCCAAGACTAACACTAGTACCCCATTAAGTTCAAGAGTTGAATCGAATCACGAGCTTTAGATGCATAGTCAAGTCACAACTTAAATTTGAACCTCCTTTGTGTGATACATGCATTAGATGCATTTTAAGGGTAGTTATGGACATAGGCTCAATTCAATTGAATTATCCATAATCTAAATGTATATGTGATATACATAATCAAGATCATCCAAGTATTGATGAGACCAAAGGACAAATCCCTCAACCAAAGTATTAGGACTTACATATTCCATTAATATGGCAAGAACCAGAGTTCTTTTAGAGTTGGGTTGTTAGGCAAACCCAAGCCCGCTCTACACGAATATGTTCAATCCATGGAAATTAAATTTAGAGATTAATGGGTTAGTCCTAACTGGAAATGTTGATTTGCTAGGCAAACCCAAGGTCAACGTGGATAAAGGTGAAGTTACGTTATATACATGGGATGTATATAAATCAAGAGTTGATAACCCAATGGGTGTGTTAAATCAACAGTCTATGGTACAAGTCAATAATTTTATAATTAAATGCAATCGGTATAAATGATACCTATCGATTGACCTAAGGTGGCTTGTTTGGCAAAACCAAGGTCATTCTTGGTGATATCGAATATTCACCCATTAAGAAAACTGTAAGTTTTCTTGAATTCGTAGTGAGGGCTACATATTTGAATAAGAATAATGGGACCCATGATGCATGTTATTAAAGTCCTTATAGATATGCATTAAGTGTACATTCTAACACTTTCTCTCGTTCTTCTAGGTTAACAAATCGTACGATGTCTTCTAATGTGAACCTATGCTCCCTACTAGATTCCAACAAACTCATGGGACCCAGCTTCTTGGATTGGCTACGAAATTTGACAATTGTTCTCAAATCTAAAAAACTAAGATATGTCCTAGATGAACCACTTCCTGATCCCCCCACTGCCGATGCATCTGATGAAGATCAGAAAGCTTACAAGAAGCTACTGGATGATAGTTGGTTGGCTAGCTATATAATGCTGGCCTCTATGTCACCAGAACTGCAAAAGAAGCATGAGACTATGGATGCTCATACCATAGTCTACCATCTGAGGGAATTATTTGATAAGCAAGCTTGGTCTGAAAGGTACGAGACCTCGAGGTTGCTTTTTTGTTCTAAGATGGCTATAGATCATCTCAAGTGTAGTATGCACTGAAGGTGAATGGGTATATTGATAGGTTAGGCAGTTTGGGTTTCATTATGGATCATAAATTAAGTATAGACTTAATTCTATATGGTTTGACCAATAGTTATTCATATTTTGTGCTTAACTATAGGATGAACCAAATATCCACAACGATACCTGAGCTGATTAATCTACTCAAAACAACTAAGCATGCTGTTAAGAAGGATAATAAGGCTGTGATGTTAGTGGACTCTGCTTCTGGTTCTTGAAAGAAGAACTAAAAGAAGAGCAAGAAGTCCAAGAGGTCAGTAGGAGGTGTAGCCAAGAAGAAGGCAAAGGAGACATCACCGAAATGGATATGCTTCCATTGTAATAAGGGAGGACAATGGAAGAGGAACTGCAAAGCTTATCTGGAGTCACTGAAGCAGAAGAAGGCATTAGATGCCCCAACATCTACTTCAGGTAAGATATTTGTCATTGAGGTTAATAATATTTTTGATCATAACATTTTCGTATTAGATACTGGATGTGGCTCACACATATGTGTTGATATGCAGGGTCTCAGGGATAGTAGACCGCTCAAGAAGGGAGAGATGGACCTAAGTGTAGGAAATGGAGAAAAAGTTGTTGTATTAGCTGTAGGAACATATGTTTTGTTTCTTCCTAGTGGACTAGAGTTAATTTTGGAAAATTGCTATTATGTACCCGTTGTGACTGAAAACATTGTATCTATTTCATGCCTTAATAAAGCGAGATTTTGTTTAACTTTTTCAAGCAATGGTTGTCTAATTAAGTTAAATGAAATGTTGTATGGTACTACTATATTATGCAATGGAATTTACATATTAGATATGTCCATTCTAATTTTAACTATTAATGACAATAAAAGACAAAAATGAGATAACCTAAAATCATCTTACTTATGGCATTGTCAACTTGGCCATATAAGTGAGAAACACATAAGTAAGCTACACAATAATGGTAGCCTAGGGTCATTTGATTATTAATCAAATGACACATGTGAATCTTGCTTGTTAAGTAAGATGACTAAATTAACTTTTAAAGGAAAAGGTGAATGAATGAATGGGTTAGTAGACCTAATACATTCTGATGTATATGGTCCGATGTCCATTCATGCCAGAGGTAGTTTTGTGTACTTTATTAGTTTTATCGATGATTATTCCCAATATGGGTATGTATATCTAATGAGATACAATTTATACATGAGTAGAGAAACAACTCAGTAGAAATTTTAAGACATTTCGATCAGATTGAGGTAGTGAATACTTAAAAGAGGAATTGCTATCTTATCTCGAAGATAATGGGATAATATCCCAATGGACTCCACCTTACACACCACAATATATTGGTATGGCTGAAAGGAGAAATCGAACCGTGTTAGACATGATAAGGTCGATGAAGGGCTTAGTAGATATACCAAAATCCTTTTGAAGTTATGAACTCGAGACTACTATTTATGTGACAAACAGAGTCCCTTCAAAGGCAATTGAAGTTACTTCATATGAGATATGGACTAACAAAAGGCCTTATCTTTCTCACATAAAAGTTTGGGGTTGTCCGGCTTATGTGAAGAGAATTAAATCAGACAAGCTTGAATTGAAGTTTGATAAATGTCTATTTATAGGATATCCTAAAGAAACAATTGGATATCAGTTCTATAATGCTTTAGAGCAAAAGGTGTTTGTCTCAAAGCATGCTGTCTTTTTAGAGAAAGAGTTTCTTCTAAGAGAAGACATTGGGAGAAAAATTGAACTTAATGAAGTTCATGATGCTCAAACAGACGCAAATCAATTTCCTGAACCCGAAGTTGTTGTTCATAAAGATAACACAACAGTTGAATCTTCTAACACACAAAATGTTTGTAGGTCAAGTAGGATACGTAATGTTCTAGAGAGATATAGATTTTTCGTAAGCGACCAAATGACGTACTGCTCATAGAGGAATTTGGTTGACCCACACGAAGGGTTAATACCCATAGGGTGTAAGTGGATTTTCAAGAAGAAAATCAACATGGAAGGTAATGTGATTACCTATAAAGCGAGGCTAGTCGCCAAAGGTTATCGTCAAAGACAAGGAGTTGACTATGATGAGACCTTTAGGCCCATAGCTATGCTTAAAGCCATTAGAATACTCTTAGCCATTGCTGCTTATTATGATTATGAAATACGGAAGATGGATGTGAAGACAACTTTCCTGAATGAAAACTTAGTTGAGGATGTATATGTGATACAATCTAAGGGCTTCGTATCCAGAGATGGTAGAAAGGTATGCAAGCTTCAAAATTCCATTTGTGCATTGAAACAAACATCTAGGAGTTGGAACATCCGTTTTATGAGACAATCAAAGAGTTTGGTTTCTTGCAAAATCCTGATGAACCTTATGTGTACAAGAAGGTTAGTGGAAGTGTTATCATATTTCTTGTGTTATATATGGATGACATATTACTGATAGGAAATGATGTCTCAAGTTTGCAATTAGTCAAAGTTTGGTTGTGCAGGAATTTTTCCATGAAAGACTTTGGAGAAGCAACTTACATATTGGGAATAAAGATCTACAAAGATAGAACAAGGAAGTTGCTAGGTCTTTCACAGTCAACATATATAGAAAAAGTGCCGAATAGGTTTAGCATAGAGCATTCCAAAAGAGGGTTTCTTCCTATGACTCATGGGAAAAAACTCTCGAAATCTATGTGTCCTAAGATGCAAGATGAGAGGACTCGCTTGAGTATGATCCCGCACGCTTCAGCAATAGGATCAATCATGTATTTTATGTTATGTAAAAGACCCGATATATCGTATGCTCTAAGTGCTACGAGCAGATACCAATCGGATCCTAGTGAAGGTTATTGAGTGGCTGTTAAGAATATCCTAAAGTACTTGAGAAGGACTAAAGAAGTACTCTTAATATATGGAAATGGAGATCTCGTAGTGAGCAAGCATACAGATGCTAGTTTTCAATCTGATTGGGATGACTCCAAATCCCAATCAGGTTATGATTTCACACTGAATGGTGGAGTAGTCAATTAGAAGAGTTCCAAACAAGAGATGACTGCAGATTCAACAACTGAGTCAAAGTATATTGCAGTTATGGAAGCAGAAAAAGAAGCTGTTTGGATCAAGAAGTTTGTCATGGAACTTGGAGTGGTTCCTAGCATAGTAGACCCAATCTTGTTGTACTGTGATAATAATTGGGCTATTGCTCAAGCCAAAGAACCAAGGTCTCATCAGAGGTCTAAGCACGTACTCAGTAGATATCACCTAATCAGGGAGATAATTGATAGAGGTGATGTGAAGATAGAGAGAGTGCCCACATATCAAAACATCATTGATCATTTGACTAAGCAACTTCCTCAGACAAAATTTGATTCTTGTGTGCTCACCTATGGTATTAGATACAAAGGCAGTTAGCTTTAGTGTAAGTGGGAGATTATTATAGTAGTGCTCTAAAGGTAATCACCTTTAGCACTTTTGTACAAACTTTATTTTGATTAATAAAGCAAAAGGAATTTTTCATTGATTTGATATTCAGTTATGTAAGAATTGATATTGATCTTAAATCGAATTAATGAAGTCTATAGTACAAAACATAGCATGAAGGAAATCATGATGAGATAATGATAATGAGAATCCTATCATATGCAATTATGTTAGTTCTAAACAATCCCTAGTCATAGGATTAATAAAATAGGACATTATTAATCCGAAAAGACTAGCACATCAAGTAGTGGATCTTATAAATTATAAGCATGAGATGTTTAGAATTAATATGTGGATGCTTACTAAGGGTAGTAAGTACATCGAATGACCTGCTATGAGATTATCATATGGATGATCAATCGAATGTCAATGATTAATCTCATCATAGCAAGGGTGCAAATATCCTTAGACTTGAGGTATTTAAGGATATCTTGGATATAAATCCTGTGCTTTGAAACCATTCCTTGTTACCTCAAGACAAGGTCGCTTTTAAGGTGGTGATTGGGTATAGCTATTTATGTTCGAAGGTAATTGGGTACCCAATAAAGGATTCACCACTCCTGATAGAAGGAGATGATACACATGGCCTCTTATTGGGGTCATTACTCAAAAGTATCTGGCTAGAGCTAGTATTTGTCATGAAGAGGGTCTTCAATGACACATGTGAGTAATGAGATCCTAGAACAAGAACTAACATCACTTGGACTAGATGTGACAAAGTCAATCTAGTGGGAGTTGACAAATATCCCATACTTCGAACTAAGTAGGGTATAGTATGGTGAAAGGACGAATTGCACGAAAATTGTCTATGCAAAGGTTCATAAGTTGGATAATTAAGTATCAAAGAGTTTGTGTGTTAATCCATTTATATTCCAGCAAATAGGCATCATGATGTGTTTGAATTAAGAGTTAATTCAAGTGCCTAAAATAGCCAAGAACTTAAGGGTCAGACGTATAAAAGATCGGATGAAAAATAAGTGTGTATGGTCTATTTTAAGCAGGCCACGATCGTGCATCATAGGGCCATGATCGTGGTCAAAGGCAAGACATGCCACGATCGTGGCCAGTCATGACAGAGGCCCCGAAATGATATATAAGTGAGTTCTTCACTTATGTATATAAACAAATTTCACTTCTTACACACTTAAGTGACAGAGAAAGGGTTCTATAAGTGATCTAGAGAGGGTGAGAAGAGTTCTTGAGTTATCTTCTTGCAATTTATGCAAATATTGTATAAATCAACATGCATGCAAGATAACCTTTAATTATCTTCTATCATATTGAATATCTATTTGAATTCATCAAGTTTGATGTTCTAAAACCCTTACACATTGTTTCATCTTCCTTCTTTGCATGTTCTTAGGTGATCAAGGAAGGGTTTGGTGTTTGCAACAACCC
>JANQBM010152207.1:0-18785 GCA_025594535.1 Erythroxylum domingense | reverse complement strand
AACAAATTAAAGAAAACATGCAAAAAATGATAAAATAGGAGAATTTGGTAGGGGATCCGATTCTTTGGTTCAATCTCAACCTATACCCTAATTAAGCATAATTCATTGATTTGATGTTTTTTTATCTCTCTTATCAATTATCAGTCGTAGATTAACAACAGCTAGGGTTAATTAATGAACACTTCAAGGTATGAATATTTTCATTTTAATTTATTAAAAGTTTTGGGAGGAAAGAAGATGGAGAGAGGCGTTTTAAGTATAAAGTTTTGTAAGGCATGCTCGCTTGGATATCATATAAGAAAAATATTTCTAAACCAGTTAATTTCTGGTGATACTAAGCCACTCTAACGTGTTCATGAAGATGTTTGTGCTCCCATCAATCATCCATCTTTTAGTTAAAGCTCTTATTTTATTATTTTTATTAATCATTATAGTAGTAAGACATGGATGAAAATTTTTAAGCATAATTCTAAAGATTTTAATGCATTACAAAAAGCTTAAAGCATTGGTTGAAAAAGAAAGTGATTTTGAGAATAAAGCTTTAATAACTAATAAAGCTAGATAATTTACTTCTAATTGTAGGTTGCATAGGATTTGTTTCCTCTTATAATGAATAAGTATCTTTAAGAAAAAGAGTAGTCGAGAGAAAGAATGAAATAATCTTAAATATGGCAAGAACAACATTGAAAAGCAAGATGATTAACAAGCGTGTCGTAACGTTAATCAAAATAAAATAACTAGACTACTACTATAGCAGTGGTGAGTCTAGGTTGGTTCCACAAGGAGTGTTCGATTAGCTTATGAAGTGAAATTAATTGATGTTTAGGTAATAGGGGTTTTGATTAATAAGAAAAAATAAAATAAACCTAATGAAAACAAATTAAAGAAAACATGCAAAAAATGATAAAATAGGAGAATTTGGTAGGGGATCCGATTCTTTGGTTCAATCTCGACCTATACCCTAATTAAGAATAATTCATTGATTTGTTGTTTGTTTATATCTCTTATCAATTATCAGTCATAGATTAACAACAGCTAGGGTTAATTAACGAACACTTCAAGGTATGAATATTTTCATTTTAATTTATTAAAAGTTTTGGGAGGAAAGAAGAAGGAGAGAGGCATTTTAAGTATAAAGTTTTGTGAGGCATGCTCGCTTGGATATCATATACGAAAAATATTTCTAAACCGGTTAATTTCTGGTGATACCAAGCCACTCTAACGTGTTCATGAAGATGTTTGTGCTCCCATCAATCATCCATCTTTTAGTTTAAGCTCTTATTTTATTATTTTTATTAATCATTATAGTAGTAAGACATGGATGAAAATTTTTAAGCATAATTCTAAAGATTTTAATGCATTACAAAAAGCTTAAAGCATTGGTTGAAAAAGAAAGTGATTTTGAGAATAAAGCTTTAATAACTAATAAAGCTAGATAATTTACTTCTAATTGTAGGTTGCATAGGATTTGTTTCCTCTTATAATGAATAAGTATCTTTAAGAAAAAGAGTAGTCGAGAGAAAGAATGAAATAATCTTAAATATGGCAAGAACAACATTGAAAAGCAAGATGATTAACAAGCGTGTCGTAACGTTAATCAAAATAAAATAACTAGACTACTACTATAGCAGTGGTGAGTCTAGGTTGGTTCGACAAGG
Organism: Erythroxylum domingense; assembly: GCA_025594535.1. Taxonomy (NCBI): domain Eukaryota; kingdom Viridiplantae; phylum Streptophyta; class Magnoliopsida; order Malpighiales; family Erythroxylaceae; genus Erythroxylum; species Erythroxylum domingense. The sequence goes on along the minus strand of JANQBM010152207.1, from coordinate 17,127 downwards.
AGTGTTCGATTAGCTTATGAAATGAAATTAATTGACGTTTAGGTAATAGGGGGTTTTGATTAATAAGAAAAAAATAAAATAAACCTAACAAAAACAAATTAAAGAAAACACGCAAAAAATGATAAAATAGGAGAATTTGGTAGGGGATCCGATTCTTTGGTTCAATCTCGACCTATATCCTAATTAAGCATAATTTATTGATTTGTTGTTTGTTTATCTCTCTTATCAATTATCAGTCGTAGATTAACAACGGCTAGGGTTAATTAATGAACACTTCAAGGTATGAATATTTTCATTTTAATTTATTAAAAGTTTTGGAAGAAAAGAAGATGGAGAGAGGTGTTTTAAGTATAAAGTTTGGTGAGGCATGCTCGCTTGGATATCATATAAGAAAAATATTTCTAAACCAGTTAATTTCTGGTGATACCAAGCCACTCTAACGTGTTCATGAAGATGCTTGTTCTCCCATCAATCATCCACCTTTTAGTTAAAGCTCTTATTTTATTATTTTTATTAATGATTATAGTAGTAAGACATAGATGAAAATTTTTAAGCATAATTCTAAAGATTTTAATGCATTACAAAAAGCTTAAAGCATTGGTTGAAAAGAAAGTGATTTTGAGAATAAAGCTTAAATAACTAACAAAGCTAGATAATTTACTTCTAATTGTGGGTTGCATAGGATTTTTTCCCTCTTATAATGAATAAGTATCTTTAAGAAAAAGAGTAGTTGAGAGAAAGAATGAAATAATCTTAAATATGGCAAGAACAACATTGAAAAGCAAGATGATTAACAAGCTTGTCGTAACGTTAATCAAAATAAAATAACTAGACTACTACTATAGCAGTTGTTAATCTAGGTTGGTTCCACAAAGATTATTCGATTAGCTTATGAAATGAAATTAATTGACGTTTAGGTAATAGGGGGTTTTGAATAGTAAGAAAAAAAATAAAATAAACCTAATGAAAACAAATTAAAGAAAACATGCAAAAAATGATAAAATTGGAGAATTTGGTAGGGGATTCGATTTTTTTGTTCAATCTCGACCTATACCCTAATTAAGCATAATTCATTGATTTGCTGTTTGCTTGTCTCTCTTATCAATTATCATTCATAGATTAACAACAGCTAGGGTTAATTAACGAACACTTCAAGGTATGAATATTTTCATTTTAATTTACTAAAATTTTTGGGAGAAAAGAAGATGGAGATAGGAATTTTAAGTATAAAGTTTTGTGAGGCATGCTCGCTTGGATATCATATAAGAAAAATATTTCTAAACCAGTTAATTTCTGGTGATACCAAGCCACTCTAACGTGTTCATGAATATGTTTGTGCTCCCATCAATCATCCATCTTTTAATTAAAGCTCTTATTTTATTATTTTTATTAATGATTATAGTAGTAACACTTGGATGAAAAGTTTTAAGCATAATTCTAAAGATTTTAATGCATTACAAAAAGCTTAAAGCATTGGTTGAAAAAGAAAGTGATTTTGAGAATAAAGCTTTAATAACTAATAAAGCTAGATAATTTACTTCTAATTGTAGGTTGCATAGGATTTGTTTCCTCTTATAATGAATAAGTATCTTTAAGAAAAAGAGTAGTCGAGAGAAAGAATGAAATAATCTTAAATATGGCAAGAACAACATTGAAAAGCAAGATGATTAACAAGCGTGTCGTAACGTTAATCAAAATAAAATAACTAGACTACTACTATAGCAGTGGTGAGTCTAGGTTGGTTCGACAAGGAGTGTTCGATTAGCTTATGAAATGAAATTAATTGACGTTTAGGTAATAGGGGGTTTTGATTAATAAGAAAAAAATAAAATAAACCTAATGAAAATAAATTAAAGAAAAAATGCAAAAAATGATAAAATAGGAGAATTTGGTAGGGTATCCGATTCTTTGGTTCAATCTCGACCTATACCCTAATTAAGCATAATTCATTGATTTGTTGTTTGTTTATCTCTCTTATCAATTATCAGTCGTAGATTAACAACATGCTATGTTAATCTTGATTTTTCCTTAGACCCTAGTTAGTTACGAAGTGTTCGTTAATTAACCTTAGCTATGGGGAAACCTAGAATAAGCTCTTTAAATTTATCTAGACAGCCGCTTTATGAATAAGAAAAATAGACCAATATAGGTAATAATCACACAAGCTTAGATTATTTAACCTATGTTATGCTATCTCTGATGATTTGGAACCATTAGTTGCTATACATGAATAAAAAATACAACGATTGTGTATTGCATTCGATTCTAACAGTTAGTTTTCATGAAAAATTATTCAATAGAGCATTAAAATCATCATCATTCAAATACACAATCAATCTGTACAAGATAACATAATCAATTTCTAAATACTTAACAATAAAAAATATTTAACTCGAGCCTTCGGTTTCGATTTTGCCTTTGAACCGGCGTCAGAAACTTAGCTTTCCATGGGTCTCCCAAGAAAATGCTTCAACCCTATAAAAATTACCCTAACTGAAACCCCCTTTGGTTCTTCGTTGTGCAAGCTCTCTTCCTAGCTATTGTTCATTGATTTTACAAATAAATATTTGTCCACCTTACTATTCCCATTTTCTTTTCCACAAACTCTCTTATGTTTTCTCCTCACATCACTCTTTGTTTTTGCTACCAGCCCTCTCCACTATTCCATGTAGCTAATATAGCTAGATGTGACGAATCAACTCCTTGGACCACCGTCATTATTCACGCTTATTTATAACCTTACGACCTTCTCATTTGAACGCAGACATTGTCTGCATGAAACGCAGAACAGGTCCGCTTTCACGCACAACATTTGCATGAAATGAGACTTTAATTGCGTAAAATGTAGATACGAGACATCTGCGCTTTAGTATTCTTAGCTCTCCTCTTTGTGCTACCGTTTCATGCTTGTTGCTGCTACCGTTTTGTTGATTTATGCCAATAGATACCATTTTCTTCTCACCTTGATGCCTTATGCATTATCCATTAATTAAATTAATAACTTTTATGGCCATGTAAATCCATATAGCTCTTCTTTGTGTCTCCATCTTTCTTGTCTTTTAATTTTCTTTTTCTTGCTCGATGAAGACAAGTGAAAATTAATCTTTGAAAAATGGCTCAAATGTAATGCTTTCGACTCACTTTAATTTCTTTGCTTCCAAATTGTACCTAAAATCATATATGAATTAAAGTGAGTATCTTAAACATTTTCGTATCATTAATCGCTAAGTGTAAATGATTAAATATATCAACAATTAAACTCATATCAATGATGCCTAAGGAATTTTAGGCTAAAGAAATTGCATTTTCTATTTTCTGTCAAAATTTAATCCTATAAAAATCTTAAAGATGTCACTCCATAAGAAGCATAAAGTAGATTAAAGCCTTTTGCATCACAATTAAGAGACTTTGGATCTATTATGTATATATATTCCAAAGAAAGAAAGGGACAAATTTGATGATCAAAGTAAGAATATTGTTTTCATAGGATATATAGAAATTTCACAAGGCTATAAGTTGTTCAAACAAAGTAATGTAAATATTATAATTAGTAGAGATATTGAATTAGATGAAGAAGCATCTTAGGATTGGAGATATCAAATGGAGCAATCTTATGATTTCCTTCTATAATTAAATGAAAAAGAAAAGCAGATTGCTTAAGAAGTTAGAAATAATTTCTTTTACTAAACTTACCAGCCTCGTCATCTATATCTTCTTTAATAAAAATAAGACCTTGAGAATATTGAATACTTAAATTTTATGGACCTAAATTGTTTTATCGTCATACAAATATTGAGATTTTAAATTTTAAATATGTTGGCAAAAGTGAGAAATGGATTTATACAATGAATAAGAAAATTCAAGCCACAAAAAAGAGTGATATATAGTAAATCATTTACTTTTTGAGATGTCATCATTTCATTGGAGTCAAATGGGTATGCAAAATAAGAAAAATATCAAAGGTGAAGTAGAGAGATATAAGGCATGGCTTATTATCAAAGGTTACAAGAAAAAGTCAGACATTAATTAACTATGAATATAGGTATCTACCCCTACTGCTTGCTTGAAAACAAATTATTTATTAGTAGATCTTACAACCTAAAATGATTTAAGAATTCAACATTTGGATATCACATTTACAATTATTTAAAGGAAGAAGTCTATATTGAGCAACCAATGGGATATATGGTCAAGAGGATAAAGTGTTAAAGTTAATAAAGGCACTATATAGACTTAAACAATTCCCAAGAGTTTGGAATAGCATAGTAGATAATTATTTTTGAGAGAATGATTTTACTAGATGTTTTGTAACACACCCCTACCATAGGACATATGCTTGATTTAGAGCATTCACAGTCACTTAATATGACATAATACACATCAGATGTAATCATAAAAACAACTTATCTCATTTCATTAACAAAACATGTTGTACATTATTATTTCATTAAAAACTGTTCATATATTTACATCACAGAAACCATCTATGATCACATTGTTTTAAACCAAAGATTTTACATGAAATGAAAACTATACAAAGTGCTCTATCTAAAACCCTCATATGATAGTTGACTAGACCTTTGAGCCATATCTTGATCTAAAATGGATAATACTAAACTTCAGTTAGCTTGCTCTACTAGCAAGATCTCCTCTCAGTACTTGAAAATCAACGTTTGCAATTTTAATGAGTTTTGCGAACTCAGTGAGTGAACGATCATCGGTGTGTTCACTCAAAATAGAACACATATATATCAATGAATAACATTCAGTTCAATCAAAGTAATGTTTCATTTAGAGCTATAACTCATATTTTACAATTTGCATCATAATAGAAGAAACATTTAAAAATACAATCGATTTTTAAGTCATTCTAGAAGTACATTCTGAATGTAAAAATATGATGTATTCATTTCAGAACATAACACTCGTTTATCACAATTCTTCATATCACCATCAAAGTCATAAGAATTTCTCAATATCAACATAACATAGTTCAACATTCATTTGCAATCAATATCATGAACACATTTAAAGATACAAATGTAAAAGCAAATAAGATTCATTCCATTTTAACTTTGTTGTGACCGAATGCCTAATTCACTGTCCCATATCCGTTATGGATACCGAGCTCTTTTTAGTACTGTTCCGTATCCGTTGTAGATACCGGACTCATTAATCATTGAGCCTGAGGCTCTGATGCGTATAACTAAACTTAAAGGTCCTTTCACGTTGGCTACTCCATTCATAACTCCTTTATATGAACTTGCATCATGATGGAGTAACATAGTTCACATAATATATCATTAATCATTTTCAGTCAATGAGCACATTCAATTTTCACTGTTCATCAGATCAAAGTCTAGCATTCAACAAATAGTTGACCATTTAATTTCCTTATTCACATTCAAATAAAAAACACTCCCAATACAGTCTCGAATATCGAACTTCTTAAACAATCAATTGTCTGGAATCAATAATATGACAATTATATTAATATCAATTCAATATAGAGGAATTAAGTTTAATCAACACAATTTGAACATAATTTATTACTAATTGAAATCTCACATCTAGGTTACCCACTATACATACAATTCCAACAGAAGCATAAATATTTGAGTTTACACATCTAGTTTAACTTAGAGTACACACCAGTTACCTATTCAATGTGCCGGCAATGTCTGGATGATGGTAGTCGACATGTGCCTCTAAATCAACACACATGTACACATTACTAATTGATCAATTAAATGAATGCTTAAAGTTACACATGTATCTATATCATGATTAATGGATGCTCAATTGATTATTTTGGGTATGAAATCTTATTCACAAATCATAATTATACATTCATCATAGTTTGTGCATCATCTAGTTTGTAATTAGGTTTATGCTTTAATACACTTTATCACTTTAAAATTCATCACTCACACGTTTATCACTCTTTTTCCTAGGAATATACACTGACATAATTTCCTAGTTCTCCTTCAATCAATCCCAATTCATCACATACATACTTTGAATCACATTACATTCATGCATCTTTATATCATGTTTACACTTATCCTTGAACATTTCCATGAACAAAAAGTCTTCTTCTAATACACAAACAAATGGTACTTTACATCTGAAATTTTAGCAAGCTAAATCTATACATTCACCAAAATTTTTCCAACAATATATACTCATACATTCACCCAATTGTCATTCATAAATACCCTATGTTATTCAATGCTCATTCATCCATACCTTATAGATATTTCTCCCGTTCTTAAGATAATGTTTGCATTAAAAGAACTCATTTATTCCTTAAACAAATCAAAATTTCCAGATTTTTGGGTCAATTTTGCATGGCCCTTTTTGACATAGAAAATGAGGTATTTAGTCGATACAATCTTCTAAAACAATGTTTCTATATGTCTTAAGTTTCTAACGACATCAAGTTCATATAGTTTGGTTCATTATTCTGTGAGTTATATCTAAAATACTAGAGACTATTCTCACACCACGATAGCACCTAGTACTCAACTTTAAGAAAAATTTCAAAACCCTTAGGGACATAATTCAAATTTGATTCCTTCATAAAAATTATAGCCATATGTCTCTAGTATAATATAAACTAAAATTAATCCCATTTAGATATGGACAGATCAGGATATGGCTAAAATACAGATGTATGTTCAGTGCAAACACTCCAGCTAACATATTCCAGCACACCTTAAACACCATTATCACAACTAATCCATCCTTAGACAATCACCAAAATCTTACTATCAAAGAAAACCATAAAGAACAACATGTTACTGACTTTTTTAGCTCAAAACCTCCTCAATATCCAAGCTAACTATCCCTCTAAGTGAGCAAGGACAAATTATATTCCAAGAACTAGATGAAGACAAGTAGATTTTGGAGTGGCAAGTTGTAGGATTTTAGGCAAAACTCAAAGTGAAAGGGTTATGTGTGCGAGTCAGTGGTGAGGAAGATAGAGAGGATAAATGTAACAAGAAAAAAGCAAAATAGTCTTTCAAGTGTGGGACAATTATGGGTGTTGGTGTATGGTGATAATATGGACACTTGGTATAACACTTGTCATACTGAGATCTAAGCCATACGTCTCATCCTTCAGTTACCAATTTTCACCTAATGTTTGGTCCATTTGCCACTCAACTATACCACCATTTGTCACTCATTTATTCTAGCCATTTTCCCCCAACCAGCTAGCCATTTGTCACTCATTTCTAGTGCCACGTGTCACCATTTCATAGGCTTAACCAATCTAAATTTTAATGTATCAATTTCTCTTGCCATTTACCATTTTTCCTAGACTAGATGCATATAACACTTCATCAATCACCCAATTGTAACAATAAATTCCCTATTCACTAATTTTAATCCATCCAAAATCAAATTCTAGCTATAAACTACATATAATCACACAATCACATCATAATTATTTAAAATCTTTCGTACCCCTGAATTAGTCAATTGAGTGCATATACTTTCTTTAGAATGTGTACAAAATACAATTTGTGTATGAATGCTAATGTTATGCATGTATATGCAATGCTTAATGTAACATCCCATTTTCATACTAAAGGTTAGAACCCTAAAATATGGTACATGTGAGATCAATGAGAGATTAAGAAAAATGCTTCACATGCTTACGCATAATGTTAGCATACACGTATGTGAATTTGAATTTTTGCATATTAAAATGACTGTACATACATTCATTGACATTTCTAGGTATATTTGATCTATAAATGTGATTATAATGTGAATCATGGATTTTGTGTTCTAAAATTTTATTTGGTATGTTAAATTAGTGATTTAGAATTTCTGGTAAAAATTTGAGGATTTTATGGAATTTAAGGATATTTTTGGACTAGGAAAAATGCCAAGTGGTAGAACAATTGATGAATAGTGATACAAATAAATGTCGAATGTCAGTGGAAATTTTAATATGTGACATTAAGATTTATTGACAAGTTCATTGAAATTTGGAGACAATTGGAGTAGAAATTGGAGTTAAATGGACTAGTTTAACAAAAGAACCAATTGTGAACCAATAAGAAATGGACATATAGCAAGTGACATTTGTCACTTGCCAAGCCATGCCTTACCCACGATTCTTTTAATATGAAAAACCAATTACTTTGTCTTTCATTCTTGCTTTCTTCTCATTTTCGTGACTATCTACTTCTCCATCTCTCTTTTTCTTCCCTTCTTCATTCCCACGATTTCACTCACCCAACTGTCAACATCTTGCTCTCATCTTTCAATTACTACTTCCTTCATATTATCTTCTTCATTATCACAAAAAAGACCTAAATCTTTCAACCTCCATAATGATGCACGTGAGTTGTAGGAGAAGTTAGGGCTCTTGGTGTTCTTGAAGAATTTGAAATTAAATCAAGTAAGTAACCTATTACTCTTCATAGCTTTGATGAATGAATCATGTTTGATGATAGATAGAAGTGAAATGAAAGTGAAAATGAAGTTGAATTTGTATAGGAAGTTGATGATGAATGTGTATATATGTGTATGTTCTGTTATTAGTGTTCATGATTGACTCGGGCCTTTTCGTTCTTACCCTTGGAGGCCAATTCAAAAATATTTTTATTTCCAAGGATTGCAGTATAGAATGCAACCTCAGGTCATTTCATTTAATCAGAACCAGATTAATGGAACTAAGCTAGCCTAAATGTTAATCTTTGTACATTTGGAAAAAAATAAGCGAATTGTAAGAAAATGTAATGAAAAGTGTTTTTAGATTTTTGGAAATAGAAAAGCGATAAAATGAAAGCAACGATAAGATGATAATAGTATCCTTTTGAAAACAAACTTTAGCTATCATCGTTCAAAACGAATTTTTACGGGAGTGAATCACTAAGTTTCAAATGGTAAACCTTAAAGAACTCTTTAAGTCCAAGGTTTCAATCAATGAACTCAATTTATTAAAACCTTGTTGAATGCTCTTACTGTGTGCAATGGGTAAGCTAATGCAATAAGTCATTTGGGATCTAGACTCATCTCCATATTAAACACAACTAGGTAGATAAAAGAGAATTAACCAAATCACAAATAAACATATATAAGACTTCATATATTCAAGCTCCAAGTTCTACATCAACAAATCCCATCAACATATTAAACATCCAATATTTGATTAAACTCTAATCAAGAATATTCAACTACAAATTACAAATTCTAAACCTAGGAATTCATAATAATGTAGCTGAACTTGGAATGAACTACTCCCCTTTGAAGCTCATGAACTCTAGCAGTTGCTACATTTTCAAGAGGAAAGAGATGCCTAGCCAAGCATTACTCCAGTAAGAATCACAACTGAGAACCCACTGGAAGTATCCATGGTAGCAGCTATAGGTGGGGAAGTTGACAGTGAAGTGGAGAGGAGTGGATGATGGAAGTGTCCAAAGGTTTAGAGAGAGTGAGATGTGGTTTTCTTCTTTGATACTGTGCCAGCCTCTTTAACCTAAAATGGTAGGTTTTTAAAGAAAATGGGTTATGGATCAGGTTGCACAGTGGATAATTTTTTAAAAATGGTTCAGGTATTTAAAGGTTCACCGCGGCGAACTTTTCCTAAAAGTTTTGCTGTATTGTTAGCCACTTTTGCCTCGACGACAGAATAAATCTTCACCGTGGCTGAATTTTCTAGAAAATTTTGTTTGGAACTCTTCATTCCTCGCCACGGCGACATATCCTTTTCACCACGATGAACTTCTTGATACACCTGTTCACTTGTTTACTTCAATTTAGCTGTTTCCTTGACTCTACATCTTCTTCTTGAATCTCTTCTCCTTGAGTCTCCTACAATGAACAAATGGTAGTTTACAGTATCAATTGTTCTAAAAAAATTAATTAACAATTAATATTGATTTCTGACAATTTTTACTCTGAAACTACATGAAATAAAGGTACACACTCAAGAGTCAAATTAAGCATAAAATTTGGAAATAGGAGTCAGGAAGTGTAATAAAGATCATTAAAATGTCGCCAATTTATATAATAAAATTGGGCTCAATCAAATTCTCTCACACTTAGACCTTTGTATTCCTAGACAAAGTTTATAAGAGTCAAAGAGACACTAGTGTAAAAGAAAATCCCGACGATGCTTAAAATACGAGTAGGAAATTGGTAAAAATCACTTTCTCAGAAATCAATCAAAGCAGACTGAAAGAGTGCTGAGAAAATAAACACATTATAAGAATTCAATCCAAAAGATTGAGTAAAAGAGATCTCACTCAAGGCAAGGTGTTTACACTCATCTCACTTGTTTTTGGGATAATTTCACTCTAAAATCTACTTAGTCCATTCTCTACCATAAGCTTGTGATAGTTCTACTCCTCCACTATAAGAACTATAATTTCGAAAATGAAGAGGGCTTTTCAAGGTTGTAATGCATGGAAGGCTAGATGAAATGGATGGAATGGACCAAAGAAGAAAGAAAAATATGAGTACATGCCCTTAAGTGTGAAATAGATGTCAACTATAAGACAATATTTACACAAATGACAACATAATATATATATATATATTGAGAATATTTTCTTTTGATTTTTTTATTTAATTTCTTGAGATAACTAGAAGAGAATGAGGAATAAAAATATTGACAACATAAGAAAATGTGTGCATATACTAAAAAACATGGCTCAAGGGGCTAGCAATGGATAAGTGTTTATGGGGTTTGTGTTTGGGTCAATAGGGTTTTGAAAGAATGCCTCTATCATGTTAACAAAATTCTAGTTCATTAAGCTTTGATTAAGAATTAAGAAAAGTTCTAGGGAGATATGAAATTAAGCAGATAGACACAATAATGAAAGAATTTAGGTCCAAATATCCCTCCAACAAGGGTACTATCTCAATTAACAATCTCAAGAATTAAAAACATACAGTGTTACTTTCTCGGCATACCCTCACTTACTTTGTGTTTAAAACATTGAAAATAAAATTAGCCAAAACTGACTATTATTTAAAGAATAAAAGGTATTTTCAAAAACATAGGGACCACTTTGAAACTTATAAAATCATACAAAAGTGACAATAATCTAATTATGGAGAATTGTTGAATGAGAGAATGTCGCCGCGGTGAACTAGTCAGCATAAAAATGTTGCCGCGGCGAAGAAAGAATTCGCCGTGGTGAAAAGATCTAATTTCACACGTTGACGCGGAGAAGACAGGATATGCCGCGGTGAAGACTCAAACACCAAGTTAAAATTTTTTGACATTATGCACAATTGACAACAAGAATGGAAAATTGACCCATCCCTCAGACTGAAACATCATATTGTCCCCAATATTGGAAGAATTAAAGCACAATCAATAATATGCAACTTCTCCAACTTGAATATATATAGCATGCTTCAGAATGATTAATCACAGCAAAATGAAGGCAAGAAATAGAACTAAAAGGAGGTTTTATCAAATCAAAAATTACTATCAAACTAAAAACTAAGCTACTTTTCCTACTGGGTTAGTTTCTCCCCCACACTTATTCAATACACTCACGCATCCACAATATCATATTCAATCACACAGCAGAAGTAAGTGGTAAGTGAACGAGGAGAAAAAACCTGATGGCTACGGTGGATCCTGGATCTCCTGGTAGACGTTGGGCTGATATCTATGCCGTGGTGAGGTAACTTGTTCGCTTGCCACTTCGGTGTTAATGCCCATATTCCTTGGATTACCTGAAGCATTAGCGAACAATCCTTCTTCCAAGGAGTCATCAGTGAATGAGTTCAGTTCAGGGTTAGAATAAACATGTTGGAGTTCAAATTCAGAGCATGTATCATCAATAACAACATCAAGCATGTTGACTCCTAGGAACGAATAATCCTTACGGGGATGTTTCGTAGCCTCCATGGTGATTGTACTTTCTTTCATGCTAATCATGGTACTAGCAGTCCTTAAGAAAGGTCGACCTAGAATCAAGGAAGTATCCTGTACAACTTTAAAAGACATATCAAGTACATAAAAATCTGACCTGGACCAAAATATCCTCTATAGTGCCTACAGGATGCCAAATAAACCTATCAGCCAATTGAAGAACTACAGATGTAGACTTAAGATTGTTGACTCCCAATGATTGATAAATAGATTTAGGTATAACACTAAGGGCCGCTCCTAGATCTAACAAGGCCCCCATGTGATAACTTTACCTATAGTGCAAGGGATAGTGAAAAATCTAGGGTCTTGGCATTTTACAGGGATTTGAGGCGTGAATAAGGCGGACACATTCGAGCTTACTTGGATTCTTTCATTTGGCTTAGACTTCCTCTTATGGGTACACAGGTCTTTGAGGTTTTTGGCATAAGCAAGAACACGTTTCACAAGATCAAGCAAAGGAATATTGACTTCCACTTTACTAAACAAGTCAATGATATCTTTTTCATGCTTAATGTCAGTCATTTGTTTGCTCATCAAATATGAATTAGGAAAAGGAAGGTCTTTGAGATTTACCTCCTTACCATCGGCTTTACTGGCTCCATGCTTGTTTGACTCATCTTGCACCCCTACTATGGCTTGTTCATTGTTGCTCTCAAAATTTGTTCCTCTGTCATTCAAAATTGTAGACTTCTTTCCAGCCAATAATGCTTTCTCTTTTGCACTTTCAGAATTCTTCTTCTTTTTCGGCGTGGAAGACAACTCATCATAGTCAATCTCTTCCTCAACTACTTCCTCATCTGATTCTTGGAATTTTACTTGCTTCCCACTTCGAAGAGCTATTGCGTTTAAAATTTTGGGATTGATAACGGTGTTTAAATGGATAGTTCCACTACTTCTCGCTTGACTCTCACTCATGTTATTGGACAATTGAGTGACAACGGAATTGATATTGTCAACTTTGTTTCCCATTGCTCCATTTTCTTTTCCAGAGCACTAAACCTAGTAGCATTCTTTGATGAGTCTTGCTGAATTAGAGAAACTATGGCATTGAACTGATTATTGTTAGAATTCCTTTCCTCCTTCATCAAAGTCATCATATTGTGCAATAGTTGGTTGGTGTCCTCCTTGGGTGGGATGGTCAGGACTTACTGATGGTTTGGGAACTGGTTAGTGGAAGTACTAGCTCCTCCCCCAATTAAAATCTGTTTGGTGCCCTTCCCTCTTCATTTCTCCAACTGAACCTAGGGTTTGCCTTCCATCCCTCATTATAGGTCCCATTTCTGATTTTTCTTCCCTGGATACACTGCAGACACCACTTCATATTTTCCAGGACAAACACTAGATATGTCCATTACCGACCCATGAATATCACAACTGGGTGTAGTAAGAAACAAAGAAGATATCGGGCGATGCACATTTAGATTCTTCAATTCTGCATTGATGAAGGATAATTGTTAGGTCACTCTACTCCCCAAAGAGTCAACTTTTGACTCCAAACTCTCCATTCTTTTGGAGTCAACCCATTCTTTGGAGTCAACCCAAAGAGTCAACTTTTGACGCCCAACTCATGCAGTCCTTCGGTCTCCATAACACTATGCTGTTGATGATTCAAAGCCATCTTCTTGATCAAATCTCATGCCTCTGTAGCAGTAAGATCAATTAAAGAACCTCCCAATGCCGCATCCAACATACCCTTATCTTGACTTTTCAACCCATCATAAAAATACTGCACTAACTGCTCATCAGGTATCTAGTAATGGGGGCATCTGGACAATAGATCTTGGAAGTGGTTCCAAAAATCGTAAAGGGATTCATCATAATCCTACCATGCTGAATAAATCTCCTTCCTCATCGATGAAGTTCTGGAGGCCAGAAAATATTTTTCCAAGAATGATTTCCTCAAATTTTCCAAACTATGGTAAGTATTTGCCATATATCTTGGAAGACTCATATACCACTCCTTGACTTTTCCTTCCAGTGATAATTGAAAATCCTTCCATAGTAATTGACCAAGTGAGGCTCCCACCTTCTTCATACTCTGACAAATCATAGATAAAGATTGCAAATGTATGTAGGGATCCTCTCCTGTCAATCCATGAAATTTAGGAAGAGAGTTAATGAGTAATCCTTTAACTTCAAAATTAACATCAAAATTAGGACAAGTAGCAGTAAATGGATCATAATTAACATCAGAGGTAGTTGCTTCCCTAATGGTTCTCCTATGTTGATTCCCATTATTCTCTCCAACCCCTTTCATATTTGCCATTACCTCCATTATCACCATTCCTAGGTTGGTTAAAATGAAAGTTAGGGTTTTGTATAAAAGTTGGGTTCTCAGCCATGATCACTCTATCTATCGACTCACTCTCACTCTTCAGCCGTCTAGACTCTTTTTCTCTTCTTTCCTTCCTAATCTTTGGTAAACGTCTCTCAATTTTAGGATAAAAAGGTAGAAGTTTGACTTTCTAGGGCATGCATGGAAATAATTTCTAATGGGACTAAAACGAAATAAAAAGTAACAAAAATTTCTTGCAAGCATACAAATTCAAATAAAAAGGAGAAATGTGAATGATGCAAGTGTGTTTTGTATGAAAGTGTGTGTAACAGTAAAGTGTGCAAGAAAAGTATGTATGTATGAAAAAGCAACAAAGAAATGTTCAAAACTATGTTGTATAAAATTGCTAAGTATGTAGCGTGAAAAAAGTTTGGTACGAAACAAAATGTAATCCTATACTATCGAAAAATATGATTCTAAACTATCTAAGGTGGAATCTAAACTAAGGTTCCTCACTTCACTTAGCAGCAAGGAAAATGGCAACAGTTAACCTAAAGAACCAATTACTTGGTTCCCTGACAACAGTGCCATTTTAACTCGAGCCTTTTCGTTCTTACCCTTAGAGACCAAATCAAAAATATTTTTATTTCTAAGGATTGCAGTATAGAATGCAACCTCAAGTCATTTCACTTAATCGGAACCAGATTAATGGAGCTGAGCTAGCCTATATGTCATGATATGTAAACAAAATTAATAAAGAAGAGGGGGGGTTTTTCAATCTTTGGACATTCGGACAAAAATAAGCGAATTGTAAGAAAATGTAATGAAAAGTGATTTTGGATTTTTGGGAATAGAAAAGTGATAAAATGAAAAAAACGATCGAATGATAATAGTATCCTCTTGAAAACGAGCTTTATCTATCATCGTTCAAAACGAATTTTTACGGGAGTGAATCACTAAGTTTCAAATGGTAAACCTTAAAGTACTCTTTAAGTCCAAGGTTTCAATCAATAAACTCCATTTATTAAAACCTTGTTGAATGCTCTTACTGTGTGCAATGGGTAAGCTAATGCAATAAGTCATTTGGGATATAGAATCATCTCCATATCAAACACAACTAGGCAGATAAAAGAGAAATAACCAAATCACAAATAAACATATATGAGACTTCATATATTTAAGCTCTAAGTTCTACATCAACAAATCCCAACAGCACATTAAATATCCAATACTTGATTAAACTCTATTCAAGAATATTCAACTACAAATTGCAAATCCTATACTTAGGAGTTCATAATAATGTAGCTGAACATGGAATGAACTACTCCCCTTTGAAGCCTATTGAACTCTAATCGTTGCTACATTTTCAAGAGGAAAGAGGCGCCAAGCCAAGCATTACGTCAGGAAGAATCACAACCGAGAACCCACTGGAAGTATCCCTAGTAGCAGCTGTCAGAGGGGGAGTTGACGGTGAGGTGGAGAGGAGTGGATGATGGAAGTGTCCGAAGGTTTAGAGAGAGTGAGATTGTGGTTTTCTTCTTTGATACTGTGCTGGCCTCTTTAACCTAAAATGGTAGGTTTTTAAAGAAAATGGGTTATGGATCAGGTTGCACAGTGGATAATTTTTTGAAAATGGTTCGGGTACTCAAAGGTCTACCGCGACGATAGATAAGTTCACCGTGGCGAACTTTTCTCAAAAGTTTTGCTATATTGTTGGCCGCTTTCGCTGCGGCGACAAAATAAATCTTCGTCGCGGCTAACTTTACCTGAAAGTTTTGCTTGGAACTCTTCATTCTTTGCCGCGACAAAACATCCTTTTCACTGCGGTAAACTTTCTGTTGGACCTATTCACTTGTTGACTTGAATTTAGCTCTTTCCTTGACTTTACATCTTCTTCTTAAGTCTCTTCTCATTGAGTCTTCTACAATGAACAAATGGTAGTTTGCAATACCAATTGTTCTCAGAAAATTCATTAGTGTAATTAATACTGATTTCTGACAATTTTTACGCTCAAACTACATAAAATAAAGGTAGACACTCAAGAGTCAAATTTAGCATAAAATCTAGAAATAGAAGCCAAGAAGTGTAGTAAAGATCATGAAAATGTTGTCAATTTATATAATAAACTTGAGCTCAATCAATCATCAATCATGGACTACAATTTGATTATGAATGATATTGAGTTGAAATGGACTGGAGAATGAAGAGGAAATGAAGTAGAAAATGTGATCTAGTTATAAGGTAGGTTAGACGTAAAATGTTGGAAGTTATAAAATTTGGAAAATTAGAAGATGAGTCCTATTTACTGCTTTCTATGAAAGTTCGTGGCGGCCAACTCCTAGCTCTGCCGCTGCCAACTTTCCTGCATAGCTTAAACATGATTTCTTATTTTGATGATATATTGATCTATAGTTATCCAATTAGGATGATTTTTCATTTTTTTAAAAATAGAGACATAGGGATACAATTTGCCTGAAGAAAAAAAATTTTAATTCTATCTCTAAGAATTTCAAATTTTGGCTTGAAATTAAGTTTTGATTGAGGCTGTAGTATTAACCGAGACAAAAATCGTATCTAGTTTATATTAAATAAACTATGTTAATATATGCTGATTTGGACAAAGGTTTCTTCATAAAAGTTATAGTTTGTTCTTTTATCTTTCAATTGATATAAAGTTCATAATTTTTGAATATGGGAATTGAGATATATGAGTTATACAATTTGACAATATGATCATGTACAAGCCAAAGTTTCAAATGTGCTCAGTCTGTAGTATTTTGAGCATAACTTTTTGGTGTCATTAGAAACTTAAGACAATAGGGAACATTTTGATAGAAGAAAGTGTTGCCAAATTACTTCGTTTTCTTTGTCATAATGAACAAGAAAAATAGACCTGAAGGTTTGGAATTTTGGAGAATTTCTAAGAAAGAATGAGAGTTTG
>JANQBM010151037.1:11607-24616 GCA_025594535.1 Erythroxylum domingense | reverse complement strand
AATAGGAATAAGGATTAGGGTTTCTCTATAAATAGAGAACCTATGTCTTATTAGAAGATAGACGAAAACCCTAGCCACCAGCTGTTCGTTTTCGAGAAAAAAAATTGTGCGGTGTTCGAAAGGTGTTTTGGAAAGTGCTAGCACACATTAGCCACCGCCCGGATTGTTCATCCTCGTGTGGATACCGGTAGAGGACATTCGCGCATCACAGAATCTACAAATCTGAAAAACAACTACCAATCTGCCTCAAGAGGTAAATCCGTACTTGTTGTGTGTTTTCGGTTATACTTTTGTTGTGTAGTATGGTCTATTCCGTTGCGTATTATGAATACCCGGGCTATAGGTGATCCAACATCTTGGACTTCTTGATCATCCATTCTTGCCCACTCTATATTCTTATTTTGAGACTGATAAGTTCTACTGCTTGGTGATGGACTCTTGTAGTGGAGGTAACTTTCATTCTCTCCAACAGAGACAACCAAATAAGTATTTTACTGAGGAAGCAACAAGGTATACATGATCACTCATACTTTTTCATTCCAAGGAACCTCGTTTCAATCATTTATTGTTGTAATTGTCATCTTTTTATCCTCATTAACAAATAATCCAATTAGATGAGTTGGTTTTAAAACTAGTTTACGTATTTGTTTGTTAAATGTAAAAGTACGATGATAATTACAGTGTATGCATGTTAAAAAGGTTACATTGTGAGCAAGAAAATTTCCTTTCAAATGTCAGAATAATTATTTTACGCATAATCTACAATTTTTTTTGGATTTCAGAACATCATTGTCATCAAGTTTATGAGATATGAGAGTATGCACTTACTTCCAACCTATTGAGCAAGTTGGCTTCTACTGTATCAAATGCAAATCACATACTAGTTAGTTGCTTACATTATAGGTAGACTTGGACCAAGAGATTTAGACTTAACACGGGTTCTCTATAAAATTTGAAATAATGATAATGATCTGGTATAGTTCCAAGTTCTGGAAATAGTAAAGAAATCAAAATACAATTCAAAGTAATGGAAGAGAAAAGAGGACGATCTACTGTTGGAACATAACTTTTGCGCATTTCCTAAAAAAAACTCGGCAATTGAATAATTATGCACTATGTAAGTCGTTGCTTGATCATAAGTTTTTGTGCCTTGAATTTTGAAATATGTATCGAATGTGTAGTTTCTTTTTTTCAATGTCGTTGTCTGTAACAGATTTTTTGTGTCCAAAGTGTTGTTGGCACTTGAATATCTGCACATGCTTGACATAGTTTACAGGGATTTTACCCAGAAAATGTTCCGGTGAAGGAAGAGGGACACATCATGCTTTCTGATTTTGATTTATCTCTGCGTTGCTGTATGAATCCAACACTGGTGTCATCCTCTGTACGTGAAGGCAATGGTGGAGGCAGGGTTGGAGCCATTTTGGATGATGAATATGCGGTCCATGGATGTATACAACCATCAATGCTTTTCCAAAGAATTTTGCCAAGTAAAAAAAGTTGCAAATCGATTTAAAAGGGCTGTTTAAAAATAAAATGAGTTAGAGAGAGATTAACGTGGAGGCAGATACCGAGGGGGGATATGTGAAGGATGACCTACCTTCTATTATAAGTCTGTCCACAGAAGGACAAGAACCTTTGGTAAATCTTGAAACCAATACGGAAAATAAGGAGGATGACCCTACCATAGGAGAATTTTTGGAAGTGGCCAAAAGGAAAATCACTAGGAGCAGAAGAAAGGGCTCTATAAAGATAGTAGCATAAAATGTGAGGGGGATTAACTGCCCTAAAAAGCTGGCAGCTTTAAGGGATTTTGTCTCTAGCGCACCACCATGGATTTTTGCCATTTTGGAAACTAAGCTTAGATATGAAAAATTAAAAATCTTGAATAAATTGTGCTCTAAATGGAAGTTTGTCTCTAACCACCAAGCACACAATTATGGGAGAATTATTGTCAGATATGACCTATAGTTTGGTGGATGTACATGTCCTATTTATGGATATGCAAGCTATACACCTGAATTGCAAACTATTTCAAGTTAGCAATTACATCAGTATCTCCTTCATTTATGCCTCTAACCATGCATTTTAGAGGAAAATTCTTTGGGACAGTTTAGTGCAGTTTCAAAATAGGTTTAATGGTGCATGGCTTATAAGTGGAGACTTCAATGATACTCTTTATAACACAGAAGCTGAAGGCCACTTCAGTCAAAGATATCACTCCTTTAATTTTAATGATTGTGTGGAACAACTAGGAATATTTGACCTTAACAATTACGACCACTTTTCCACATGGAGTAACAAGCAGATTGAAAGGTGGGCTTTAAGGAAAAAACTAGATAGAGCAATGGTGAACATAGATTGGTTGATACAGTTCCCAAATTGTGTTACATCTTTCCTTAATCCCTTATTCTCTTATCAGTCTCCTATATAGATTGAAAATCTTTCTTATAATAAAATCAGAAGGGGGCCATTCAGATTTAACAATTTCCTAATTGATGATGAGGGATTTATTGATGCTCTTCATAAAGGACTAGATAGTGAAGTGGGAGGCACCTTTTAATATATATGTGTGCAAAAGCTTAAATCTATCAAAGGGGAGATAAAAAACCTTGATGAAAAGTCAAGCATCCTTTACTCAGAATGTAGTTAATATAGCCAAAGGAAACTTGGAAAATGTGAAGAAACAGATAGATCTGGACTCCTCAAATTCAGCACTGCTAAATACTGAAAAGGAGCTACTGAGGACTTATCTCTCAAAGGTAAAGGAACATGACAGCCTATTGGAGCAAAGAGTAAAAGTCAATTGGCTAAAAGATGGGGAAATTTGTTCTAAATTCTTCTTCAACATTATCCTAGCCAGGAGGAATATAAATAGAATAAGCTCCCTAAAATAACAAGATGGTGTGGAAATTTCAAACCAAGATGATCTGTTGAAGGAAGTAGAGAGACACTTCAGAAAATTCTACGGTTCCTCTCGGATCTGCCCAAGCTTACCCATTCTTGAATCTTTTATCCATCACAAGATCTTAGAGGAATAGACAGGAGCTCTCATTGTTCCAGTAATATAAAAATAAATAGAAGAGATCTTATTTCAGATGAATCCGAATAAGTCTCCTGGCCCTGATGGGTTTAATGCCTTCTTCTATCAGAAAACATGGCCAGTAACTGGACCTAAGGTCAAGCAAGCAGTGCTAGAATTCTTCTCTAGAGGATCCCTACTGAAGGAGGTTAACAAATCACACATCTGTTTGAATCCAAAAACCATTTGCTCCTTTTCTCTAGATGATTATAGACCTATTGCATGTACTAACGTCCTATACAAGATTATTTCTAAAATCATTGCAAATAGGCTGAAGATGGTTCTAGATTAATTAATATCTGACAACCAAGCGCTTTCTTACATGATAAAAGAATAGGGGATAATTATGATATTGTTCAGGAGTTGATGAAGGGGTATTAAAAGAAGCACAGTTTGTCGAACTGCACCATCAAATTGGACTTTAAAAAAGCTTTTGACACTATAAAATGGGAGTTCATTCTTCAGACCCTTCAACTAATAGGATTTCCATAGGGTTTTGTTAAGTGGATTGAAGCATGCATAACCACTCCTTCCTATGCCGTTCTAGTAAATGGCTCCCCTACTGAAGTTTTCAGGAGTGCTAGGGGCTTACGACAAGATGACCCTATCTCCCCATACCTATTCATTATCTGCATGGAGGTACTCACTTTGTTGATATAGCAGAGAGTTGGAAAATGTAAGTCATTTAAATATCATACTAAATGCAAGAAGGTTAGGCTGGTAAATCTATGCTTTGCAGATGATCTACTGCTTTTCTCAAAAGCTCATGACAAGTTTATAAAACTACTCATGAAAACCTTGGCTGATTTTAAAGAATTATCAGGTCTAGAGATTAATCTAAACAAGAGCCAGTTTGTCTTAGTTGAAGCAGCCAATATTTTAGAGAACACAATCTTCCAACTAACAGGTATGAGCAGAAAATTAGCTCGTTAAACCTATTTAGGACTTCCTATTACCAATACAAGAATACAGTATTTAGAACGACAGACCCTGATCGAGAAAATTCAGAGAAGTTTGAGCATGTGGTCAAATAAGGTGCTCTTTTTTGGTGGGAAGCTACAACTGATCAAGGCAGTCTTGAACTCTCTACACATTTACGGGTCCTCTAATATCTCTCTAGCAAAAGGAGTTATTAAAACCATTGAAAAACTCTTTTGAAGAGTCCTATGGGGTAACCACAATTTAGAAAACCATCATGCTAAGGTTAATTGGAAATAAGTCTACAAAAGGAAAGAGGAAGGAAGACTTGGACTGATCTCTATTGCCTTTTATAACAGAGCAACATTGGCAAAGAACCTCTGGAATATCCTATTAGAAAATAAGTCTCTTTTGATTAGATGGTTACATAGCTATATATTGAAGGGTTCTAGTATCTGGTTCATTCCTATCAAATCTTCATTTTCATGGCCTTTGATTCAGCTACTGAAACTAAAACCTATAATTGAACCTCTGATCTACTACAGGGTGGGGAATAGAGGGAAGGTTTCCTTCTAGTTTGACAATTGGACAGGCCATGGTACCCTTATTAGACACCATCAAGTTATCCAAATATGGCATGATATTCCCATCCAAGAGAAGGTCAAAATCATCATAACAACTGATCATTGGAATTTCCCAGATGAACTACAACACCTGTCCCCTAATTATCTTCTTAACATCTAAAGAGAGGATGTTTACTATTGCCTCAATTTACCAGCTAACACATTCAACATTCCTAAATTTAGGAAATGGCAGTCTCGAAACAATCCTACATAACCATGGTTTCCTATTGTCTGGCATAAAATTTTAATGCCAAGCTACTCTATCACAATATAGCTAGCAATACTTAATTAATTGAGCACTTTGGATAGACTTTACTATATGACTACCAATACTGCTTGTGCCCTGTGTGAGACGGAGAGAGAATCAAGGGACCATCTGTTCATTAGATGTTCCTTCTCACAAGATATATGGGAAAGGATTAAATCACTCAATCATACTCCTAATGTAGGTTCCACTCTTATAGAAGCCATTGATTGGCTTCTGAGGTTGTCACACACTCCTAAATCTACTGAGTGCATCTATGTCATCTCTTTCCCCTCCACTGTCAAGGAGATATGGAGAGAAAGGAACTATAGAAGATTTCAGAGCAATCTTCGTATAAGGCAGGTCATATTTACCTCTTTGATTAGAGAAATCAGAGAGAAAATCCTCATTTCTACTCATCCAGAAGATCTAAGCCCAAATCTAGCTTTATCATGGAGAATCAGATAGCAAAAGAAGGTTTTAATCAAAAGAAAGACAAAAGAAGTACCTGGCCCTACAGATCTGGAGGAGACTCAATCTTAGCAGACAGGCGTATTTGGGAGACTCACCACCACCATCGGAGAAAGAAAATATTCTAAAGATGGATTAGTACATCTAGTAGAAGAATGTAGACTATCGGTTGTAATCCCACTGTCGAGACTTGACTCACCTGCAACCCTAAATGAGAACAATCTGCTCATAGAAGGAAGAAGGGGTTTCCCAAAGATTGAGCAAGCTAGCTGTGGCATGAAGTAGAGATGGAAACGAACTTTCCCTCTCCTCCCTAATTTGGTGTCCTCTGGTGGCGTTTTAGAAAAGAGACAAACGATTTTGCCCTAAATGCTTTTGTTGTGATGCTTAGATAATATAGGCTTGATTGGCCCATATGGTGTCGTTACGCTTAGAGAAGACTTTGTATTTGGCTTTACTATCATGAACTCCTTTGTACAATTCTTTATATAATTACATTTCTTTTAACTTTTCAAAAAAAAAAAGAGTCACAAATCAAAATTGGACTTTGGGATATTGGTAGGAAGTGGCCCTTTCCTAGAATTAATGGCAGAGCCAACGAATGTGAGATCAATGTCCTTTATTGGTATGCACGAGTACTCAGCCCCTGAGATCATAAGAGGCGAGGGTCATGGTAGTGCAGTTGACTGGTGGACATTTGGGATATTCTTGTATGAATTGTTGCATGGAACAACACCTTTCAAAAGATCAGGAAACAAAGCAACATTGTTCAATGTTGTTGGGTAGTCATTGAGATTTCCGGACACCCCATAAGTTAGTTTTGTGGCTTGAGACCTCATTAGAGGTCTGCTCGTGAAAGAAGCACAGAATCGAATTGCCTACAAAAGAAGCGCTACAGAAATAAAACAACATCCGTTCTTTGAAGGGGTGAACTGGGCTCTTGTGACAAGTGCATTGCCTCCACATATTCCTGAACCAGTAGATTTCTTGCAGTTTGCTAACAAAGAAACTCCAACAGCACAGAAAATGGTGGCTTATGTTGGAACGGATAAGAACAATGGCAATATTAGCCCACGAGTCAGTGATTCCTCTTACATATGTTTTTAATATTTTTAGAGTTGTATGAATCACCCTTTCCAATGTGGCTGGTCAATTTGATGTGCTATACTTGTGAGCTTGTCCAATTTTAAATAATTTGCATTGGAAATATCTTGTTGAAATCCTCGTAGGCCTTGAGTTCCTATTTGAGTCCCTGCATCATTAGGCCAAAAGAAATTCGCGTGGCTCTACCACTCAGTATTGTACATGTTTGAATAAAGATTGTTACCTGCCTGACTATATTGTGCTCCCATACAGTTGGATTGCTATACATTGTCATTTTCCATTAGAAAGCAATCAGTTGTGATATGACTCTCTTATCCTCATAGCTTGCATCTATGCTGAATTGCTTTGAGTGGAGAGAAAGAGGTGGCTATCAGGCTGTTCAATTGTTAGGTTAGGTTGGCGATATCATCCTACAATGTTGTCATTAAATCTACAACAATCATTCCTTTTGGATCAAAAAAGGCTGACTACTGTCTACCTCACTCTGATGTCCAAAGATAGCTATTTTTCTCCATCTCTTCTAACAAATTATATGCTACTTACATCAGTAGTCATGAAGTCCTTATTGATTGGCATTGAACCCTAGCCTCATAAAGTTTGTAAGGGTCCTTTACTACTTTCTGCGATTTAATTCCTCTGCCATCTTTCTTTTTATTGTTTCTTGGCTTTTAGCTCTTCAAATTTCTCATTCTTGCTTTGGAATGTCTAGAATTGTTGTATCTTTGACTTCCTTTGCAAACTTGTTTTCTTTTTTATATTTTTGTTTAGGCATCTATACTCACACAAGAAAAGTATTAATCCTCACATCAAAGGAATTAAAATCATCCTAATGCTAAAATCCCCGGAAATGGTACCAAAATTTTTTTGAGCAAGTTTTATATATAATAAAACTCTCAATACTGCAAGTATACATTTCGTATCTTATAGTATCAAAAGGTATCATTCCCACAAAGACTACAAACTCATAAACAATTTGAATAAAAACTTTGTCTAAGGTACTAAAAACTGATTTGAATGGAAATAAATAATTTAAATCAAAACAAAAAATACAAATGAAACAGGTAAACAATTGGATAAGTAAGCTGCTAACAAATTTGAGCTTGATTGAAGTAGAAGACTTAGTAAATATTCTATTTTTATTTTGTTTCCCTTAATTTTGTCAATTTAATTTATGTTTGATCCAAGATATCCCAAAGATTTGGTTCTCTCTTTCAAAACCTAATCAAGTAAGCCTAATTGAATTTGATATTAATAGATTTGTTATTTCTTGATTCATTAAACTATTCCTAACTTGTTCAATTGGATTTGAAGCAAATCCTATGCATAATTAATTTCACAATTAAGATCTCTCTTCAATTGATCATTAGTATGATAATTGTAGGTTAATTAAGTTGCCAACTCTTGTTTTGCACCTTAAAAACATACAAGAACTAAGGAACCTTCATAAAAATAAATGATTAGGTTGTCTCTAAATAAGCATTTCTTTAGAGTCTTATAACTAGACTCTATTGTTAAGGAGGTAGAACGAAGTACTTGTAGCCCTCTTCCTTTAAAATTATGTAAGTTCGACATGCAAGTTTTCTTCCTTTATTATTGAGATCACACTCATCCATGCCTTCTTGTATTTCCATGGAACTCCCTTATCTTATTTGACAATATTCTACTTTGGTGCTTATTACATTAAGATAATAATAGGAATCTTTATAAAAAATAGTTTATTTTCTACTCAATAAAATTGAAGATGAGCTTGCTATTATTTTTCCTCCTCAATTCAACAAACAAACATTAGACTAAGAAACAAAGTTATAAAATAAATAAAAAGAAAAAGAAAAAATGATTAGATCAATAAAAATAAAGAATCCTAATGTCTTGGTCTTTGAAAATGACAACAAAAACTTAACCATGTGGCTTTTGACAAATATTAAACACCATTAGGTAAGTGCACCTAATGTTATTATAGTATAGCGTAGGACAAAAGGTGCAAATTAAACCCTAATATTTTTATAAAAATACAAGTTTAACCATAATGTTTCAAAGCATTTAAAATAAACTTTAACGTTTGCAAAAGATTCAAAATAAACTTTAAATAGGCGAAATTAAGTTTTCAACATATGGCATATATTTTATATTTTTAAATATATGAGCTCGTTATGCCACATGGCATCCACGTGACAAAGTGAAACTCAAGTGTCAAATTAAATTAAATTTTAATTATTATTTTAAATTCATAACTAAAATTAAATTAATTTATTTAATTACAAATAAATATAACTAACTATTGTCCTCCATTGCACTATGTCATCTTCTTTTATCCTTCTTCCTTTTATGGAATAAACCTCTAATACAGCTTATTGGATGAATTATTTAAAAGGATTATAAGATGTAGCATTCATTTCACTGATAAAAAATATAAATAATCTTTATAAGAAACAAAATTAGTTTTCTCATTCACCTTGTTTTATATACCGATACATTGAGGGTATTGATGTTTCTTTTTTCAACATCGTGGGCTAGTTCTCTTCCTCACTCTGCTTCCCCTTCCTTCTACAATGTTTAGCTTTTCTTTAATCCTTAATTCTTTTGTTACTCCTCTCTTTTAATCCTTAGTCTTCTCAACTCTTGTTTCTTTAATTTTAGGCTATTCAATTACTATTGCTTCCCTTTTCTTCCCAGTTTCTATGGTTCCTCGAGTTTAGGTGGCTGAAGGGTCTCCCCCCTACCATTAGGGAATGGCATTCTAAATCCTATCTTTAGGTTTTAAACCCTTTTTCCTTTATATTTTAATGCTGCTAACATCTCTAACTCTAGTCAATTTACTAGTTATCCCTCTTCTCTTAAATTTCACCCTCTGCCCTCCTTTCCTTCGTTATCCTCATACTCCCCCCACCTCAATTGACTTGATTCCTAGTTCCACCTTAGCTACCTCTTCTATTCTTAAACCTATCCAAAATTCTTTTCTTCCATAACCTATTTAGAATGCCAACTTTTTTCCCTCCTAAGAATCTATCTAGCCCAACATTTCAAGCTCCACTTTTTACTCAGTGAATCACTTAAATTGGAAGCCCGTAAACTAGAGACTCGTGCTTTGTGATTCTTCATTAGCTTTTTTTAAATACATTCCATTAGCCACCAAAGATGGCCACTCTTTTATTTCCCCTCCTCTAAAGGTTCTAAAAGAAGGAGGAAGAATTAAGGTATCCATTATGGTTGGATTCTTTATGGGGAAGTGGCCAACTTTCTCATAGAACAAATCATAGGCCATGAACCAATGGAAGAGCTGAGTCCTTTTAGAAGTTATAATAAATAAATAATTGTATTTATGTTTAAATTTGTTTCCAAGGAGATGGCCTTAGAGATAATTGAAGAAGGTCCGGGGCATTTCAATAGTCTATCAATTTTCCTACAAATGTGGAAGCTTGAGATCAAGTTAGAGAAGGTTAAGCACAAGGAAATCTCTTTGTGGGTTAACTTTCACCAAATTCCAATTGAGTATTAGTCTACCAAGAGTTTAAGTTTGTTTTCAAGCTTTCTAATTAAACCAATCTACATGGATGAAGCTACCTCTATAAAAACGAGTTAGTTATGCTAGATTATACATTAGTTTGGACATTAATAAGTCACGTCTAAATGGAATTACATTTCTTACGCTAGGGGAATAAGGTTGTTTAGTTCATGACGTTGTGACGGTCTTATATCAGTGGAGACATTCATTATAGTAGTAAAGGAAAGCTTGGCTTACTATAAGAAAGATATTTAGAATAGTTACCATTAAGGAATTAACAAATCTAAAGAGTTCCACTACCAATGATCCTATACAAGATTTGTAGATCCATCAGAGTATGGCTAGGGGATTTCTACATCAATAAGTGTTGTTGATAATTCTCTTAGAGTTTTTAAAAAGGCATCTTTACTAGAAAATATTACCTTAATTGGAGGCAATATTTCTTTTGATGATTTAGTCCTTTAAAAGGGAGATCCCTCTGATAAACGGGAAATCCTTCTCTAAACAATCAACAAGTTGATATTTAGGGTAATAATAAAATGTAAGATGAGGATATAAGTATAAAAGCACTTATTAAATCCTTATATTTCTTTAAAGTTATGAAAAAAAGAAATCTAGTTGAAATGCCAAGAGTAGATTTTCTAAACTATCCAAGTAATAGATGTCCATTTGTGTCTAAAATGTTAAAGAATGAATGACCCAAGAAAAAAAAAGGTTTTTGATTAATAAATTCAATAAATAAATTATTTTTTAGCCTTTCAAAAACTAAATTGATGAGTGATGAGTGCTCCCAACTTATGGATATTTAAAAGTAAATGATCCTTAGTAACTAATCAGGTTAATCATCACTTGGGGAAAATTGTGGTTACTTATAATCCTGACATGATCAAAGTCATTCAATTTTTAAATTATCAAAAATCAATCCATATGTTGGTAGATATTTTAGGAAAAGGATAAGATTAGTTCATCTTTATATATGTCTTTAATTTTTCATTTTAGAGATCCTTTTTATGGAATGAATTATTGAGTATAAAAGGATCCATTAAGATGTCATGGTTCATGTTAGGTCACATTAACACCACATTTCATACATTAGAATCTAAGGGCACAAAGTTTGTAAACAAACCATGTAAAGAACTAATTTCTTATCAAACTAATCTAGAGATGGTAATTAGATGATAAATTCTTTACATAGACTAATAAATAGGAGGTTAATGGTTCGTGAGGGAAAAATTATATAGGGCGATGGTCAATTTTGAGTGGCTTAAAAAATTTTAAGGCAATAGAGCTTACTACAATAAGTTTCTTTGCTCGGATCATTCTCTAATAGAGATTCATTATCTTCATAGGGACCTAAAGAAAGCTTCCCCATGTAGATTTGTTATCTTTTTTAATGTAATGTCAAGGGGTTTCAAGAGGCTACAGAGAATGGAGGTTTAAGGTTATAATTCTTATAAATTCTATAGAATTTTGATGGGAATTAGGTTACATCTAAATAAACTATTACTTAATACTTAATAAGAAACTAGGAAAGCTCCTAATGATGCTAGTGATAATTTGAATCTATGGTAAAGAGAATTGTACAATTGTCCCTCAAATCCCTCCTCAACTCTCAAAGAGAAACATGCTCTTTAAGTTTAAAGTAAAGCTCTAGATGCTCACTCTTCTGTGCTTGCTTAAAAATCTAGGGTGTTTTAGATAAAGGACATTGCAATATTAGTTCTTTTTTTATCAACCCATAGCAACCAAAAGAATTCAAGATAGAATCTATAAATTAAGGACTAAAGTAGGAGTACTAATCACAAGTTAGAAGGATTTGTCATCCCATTATAGGGACTATTTCAAGGATATCAAGTAAAACCCCTTATATTGAACCAATTAAGGCTTTATTCCCTAATCAATTATCCTTACAGTATAATAAATTTCTTATTAATCCTTTCTTTATAGAATACAATAAAAGGTTTGTTTTCAACTTTAAGCCAATAGAGAACCAGGACCCGATAGTTTTAATGCCTTTTCATGTATTAGTCCCACATTCCTTAATAGTTATAAGAAAACCTTATTTTATGTAGAAATTTCTACTAACATTAGTCCCTAACACAAATTTGTGTTGGACTCGTATTTTAAACACTCATTAACCATCACAATGATTAAGGATTTGTATTGTGCAACTCAAATATATTTTCATCATGCATACATTCCATATTTCCCCAAATTGCACCAAATCGCTTCATTTTGACTTAAATATGTCAAATCTTCATTATGGATCTACATCAAGGCTTGAAAATAAAATATAAACTAAATGGATCACTAAATCCTATTGAAAAAATCGAAATACAAGAAAAATGCCCTCAAAATCATATTAAGAACGTAGACTATTTAGCACTTATCATATATCTCATTACTTTGTCTAAAATGGAGCCAAAACCTTTAGAGTATCCATACCCTAATCCATGGATCTCACTGTTTCTTTTCTAGGTTGCATATAGTTTGAGGCTTATAATATATCACTGTTTATATTGTCTTTATATTATATGATTTCATTTAGTTTGAGGCTTGAAAGTGGCTTATGCTATATCACTTTTTATATTTTCTTTATGTTATACAGTTCTCTCTATATTGTGCTTTAGGTTATGTCTCCTTCTGCATTTGTTTTATATTAGACATAGACTAGTCCGCGAGCATGGACCAAGTCACGTTTAACCATGAATTTTGATTTTTCAATGTTTTTTCTTACAACTTCCTCCAATTCTTTGTAAATCTCATCTCAAGGAAATATCTTTAATAATTACCTAAAACATAACATAAATCAATTAAATTATATTAATTTATTTATAAAATAGAGTAAAATAGTTAGTGAATTATACTTTCATTTTATGCTCGTCATTAATATTATGTAGTTTTGCTAAACCAAGTAGGTTAAGATCCATATTTTTGAAGATATCATGTATAACCATGAATTTTGATTTTTTTCAATTTTTTTCTTATAACTTCCTCCAATTCTTTGTAAATCTCATCTCAAGGAAATATCTTTAATAATTACCTAAAACATAACATAAATCAAT
>JANQBM010151037.1:0-11507 GCA_025594535.1 Erythroxylum domingense | reverse complement strand
TAACTTATATTAATTTACTTAGAAAACATAGTAAAATAGTTAGTGAATTATACTTGCATTTTATGCTCGTCACTAATATTACATAGTTTTGTTAAACCAAGTAGGTTAAGATCCATATTTTTGAAGATATAAAAATATTTAATTACTAATAAATTTATAAGTGATAATAGGTAACACTGAAAAGTAATGTTGTAAAATAAAGCTTATAGGAAGGTTTAAAATGTGTGTTTAGAATTTGGATTAGATGAATAAGTCTTGAAAACGATGCTTCAACAGCTTTGGTTCATGTTTAGCTATTTCTAAGAGGTGATTAAAGCTTCTAAAAAGTTGTTAACGTGATTTAAATGTTGCCAAATGTATTGAAGTAAGTTATAAAGTTAACATTACGGAGTGACTTTGCAAGAATATTTTCATATTAAGTTTCTCTAAGGATATTAAATTAAAGTAATTTAAAAACATCGTAATGATAACAAATTAAAAGAGCTAAAAATAATCAAAAGACATAAAATTTTAATTTTATCTCATCAACTAGGTAAGAGTTATTCATCTGGATAGAATATTTCTCCATCAATCGATTTATCCATTAAGAACTAGTAAATTGACATGATTAGGTCAGAAATCACCCTAAATAATTGTATTCCACCAAAATAAGAAGGAAGTGATCTTAAAATAAATAAAAATTTGAAAAATTTTATGAGAAGGATTTCTTGAAGCCATGAAGCAAAAAGAAACAATAATAGTAAGTAGAATTAAAGCATTGAGTTAGAATTATATTTTTGTATCCTACTAGTAGAAAGGTTAATGTAGTAAGTGATGTGCATGAGAAATGCATATATTTCTCTTAGAATTTTTCTGTGTTTTTTTAATCCAAATATAGCTTATTTTAATTAATTTTATTTCTTATTTTAGGTAATTATCAAATATTTTATTGACAGTTGAGAATTGGTAAAGACTAAAAATGAAAATAAGAAGGGAACAACAATTTTAACTAAACATGATTTAGCATACAATCATGGTCTAAACCATGTCCGTCTTAAAATTTTAGAAAATTATAATCAACTTTATAAACTACTATGCATAAATGGCATTTATCTCGTGTATCTTCTACATACGTAGAGAGTAAATTCTAGCTATTTTAGAGGAATTAAGATCAATGTTCTTCAAATGAGAATGGAGTTTTATCATGGATTAGAGAGATGGGGAATATTTTCTTAAGTACAGAGGCTAAATGATGGCATTAGATAAGGAAGCTCTCAAATTAGGACTCTAAATAGTACAAATGTTGCTCTTAAAATCGAAAGCCCCTTCATTAGTATCTTATACAAGAATGTTATTACCTAAATAAAATGTTGTTTAATTAAAATTACTCAAATATGGATCTTCCATTGGTTTGAAGAGTGGCTAAGTTTAGTTTTTTTATTTTAATTGTAACATTTTCAAACTCTCATTCAATATATTCCTTTTACATTTTAAAAAATGTTTACATTAAACCTTAAAATAAATGAGCCAAGTTTGTAAGAAACCTCAAGATGTATGAGATTAAAGCACAATTCTAGTAATGAGTCATTCTTCCATAAGGTGGTTAAGGCCTCAATTGTTGTATCTATTCTTTATTAATGCTTAGGCCATTGTAACATAAGCAAATTTCAATAGAATTTCTATTAATTCAACTAAAGCATTAGCCTTATCAATAAACATTAAAAGTTACTAAACCTTTAGCTTTATTTATTTTGAGTCTTCTCAATCTCTTTAAAGATGGTTATAATCCAATATTCTTTATTAGAAAGATATCATATCACTTCAAACTTTATGAACTTGATTTGGGATGATTAATTCTCTAATTTAGGATATTAGCTCCTTAGTAACTTGGTCTTTGAAACATTCTTTATCCAAGAATAATCTAATATACCTTTCTCTCTTAATGGCATACACAGAGCTTCCAAAAGAAGTTTTATAGATAATTCTATTGCCCTAATTTATCCTCATATCTTTTCTTAACTATTCAAAGTTTTTTACATGATTAGACATAGTACCATCAAGCTTATAGAGATAGGATTATATTATAAACACTTACTGATAATTCATTATCAAAAGATAAGGTGTATCATTTTTGGTTGAGATTTAAAATGTCTATAAGCTTGAGGGTTAATGAATCTTAATCTATCAATTGTAGTAAGTCCCTGGTTTAGAATTTGACCTTAATGTTTAATTTTCTTCTTGTAAGAGTAAATCAATCAAATATTGATTAACACGTAATCGATTAAACACTACTTGAAAAAGAAAATGACTCTTCTGCTCAAAAATGAAACTTTCACTTAACAATGAAGTCATCATCATTATCTTCATCACCCAGTCCGAAATCCCGCAATGAAGCGGTGTCTGGGGAGGTCCGATAGTACGCAACCTTACCCCTACATAGTAGAGAGGATGTTTCTGGTGAACCCACATGCATGTGAGATAATATACGAATGATGCAGGTTACAGAAATAAAAACAAGGTGTAGGTCTAAAGATTAAAAACTTAAAAAGCTTAGCAAATGCGCCTAGAAGATTTTAGAAAATAAATAGATAAATAAAAATGTGATTAAAAAAATAGATACATAGTAAATAAATAAATAACTAGGATAAAGTAAAAATACATAAGTAAAATAGAATAATACCACTTACAGAAAAGCTACCAAATGCCATTGAAGAAGATGCAAGTTTAAAAGACAAAAGTAGTAAGAAAAAATTCGGAATAGAAATACCTGACATGCTGCAAAAGTTTGCTTATATCTGATATGTTGCAAAGCTTTTTTACCATCCTTGAGATTTGCGTGTCATCTTGGAGCAGGGGTTCTTCTAATTTGCTCTGTAGTATTCTAAATTTTATTGAGTGTCCCGCAAAGGAACAACCAGTAATAGTTGTATCCTACTATCTAAAGGCAAAATTTCTACTTTAAGCTAAAAGACATAACAAGTTATTTCATAGTCTCAATTAACTCTTCAGAAATAAACACATATCAACTAATAGATACGAGTTAAGACAGTATACAAAGAGTATATGGAAACTACATGACTCAATTGCCAAAAGGGCAGGTAGGTCACCATGGCTGTATTGAAGATTATAAAAGGACAACTATACTATTCAACTGCCCAGAGGATGGTGGTAAGCTAATACTCAATGCAGAATGACTCTGAACTTCTCAAGAAAAAGTAAATCTGAAAACAACTTTAGACCATTAATCAATTTGGTTCAAGGCAAAGTGGAGTTAATTGAGTCATATGCTTTCTTACCCTTCAAACATTTGCCCATATGAGGAACGTAACTATTAGGCAAAAAAGTGTTCAATACTAAGCATAGGAACTGAGCGGGCTCGTACAAATAGCATAAGAAAGATCAAAGAAACATAAATAAGCATGTAGATTAATAGCGCCAGCACTGAACCACAATTTATAGGTTAATCGGAGCATTAACAAAGAAGGTAACCATGATTGATATGAAACACAGAAAACAAAACAGATCACACAGAAAACAACCAAATCTAACACATAATCTTCTACTTTCAAACAAATCCACGAGATCTAACGCAATTACAGAAAATGAATCAAACTCTAAGAAAATAGCTCAACTCTCAAATTAAGAGGTACAGATCTAAATGAAACAATCAAAGAGTGTCCACACACAACATAGAACCAGTAAGAAACACATCTCATCAAACAATCGATCTAATCAGTCAAACGAGAAGGCTAAAATCGAAAACCAAACCTGAAGGTATCGAGAGAGAGTGAACAGTTCTCTAAAACCTTAGCCATAAGCGATTGAACAAAATCAAAACAAAAATGAAGTACTACTCGCAAGTTATCTTCAGCTCAAGGACAATAACTAGAAACTAGAAACCAAGTTAACCATACCCAGAATGTCTACCCCCAAAAGGAACAACAATATCAGAGAGAGAGAGAGAGAGTTAAGCTTACAGAACTATTAGCGGGTTCAAAAACTGGAAGCAATAAAGTGCTTCAACAAAATAAAGGAGTCTTTTAGATCAAGGTTTAGCTTACAATATGGAACAACATCTATAATAAAGCAGAAATTAACAAAGATACAAGACCATTCAATGTGATTGATAATCAAATAAACCATAGGGTTCTTAAAGAAAAGATAGATTAACCTAAAAACCAAGTTGGTCCTATTGGAAGGGCTTAACATACTCTAATTTTCAAACTATATAGAGGCACACTCTCTATTACCTACTTTACATTTGGTATATATGTGGAGAAGTACCCTTAGCTACAGTAACTAAGATATAAACCATAGAGTGATTCATTTATGTTTATTTTATAAAAAGCTTCTTCCTTTTAAGAAGTAAATATGAATGCACTCGCCCTAGAGGGCCTTTTTATTTATCAAGATCCTCCACACTCATTTTTCCATTAGAACTTTGTTGATAAGTTTTATTCGGAGGATATCGAGACCTTCAATCTTCAATAAAAAGAATTAAGTACATTTGACCTTGATTATGGATTTATTACTAGAAACTTTTGACCACAGGAAACTTTTCAACATCTTCATTATGATTTCTATCGTAGAGAGGAAAATGAGATAAGGCCAATAAATATACAAGGAGTTTAGAACTAAGTTAAAAAGTTATAATTTGGCAAATAAGAGAGTTATGTTGCTTTTGTGCATCCACAAACATTAATAATCACAAATGTTCGACTAAATTTAATGTTTGGGTAAGACATTTCATTAAGTTCAAGGCTCATAATGTAGTTAACACAAAACAAAAAAGGTTAATAAAACTTAAATGGTTTAATAATAGGATAAATCATGCCATTTGGTAGGCTATTTGGCTAATGTAGCTCGTAAAACAAAGAATGCCTATATCATTTTCATGTTGGTGCATTTGATAAAAAATGTTGTCTTGAATATAAAATCAAAGCAAAGTCAGGATGTATATATCATAAAGGTCACACATCAACAAAAGACAATAAGACTAATATGGATGTGTTAGTCTAAAAGGCTCAAAATCTCATTAGCTTATGTCTACTCATTACTCATTACTCTTTTAAGGAAAATGTATGTTGATTAAACACAATATTAAAAATACATTCCTAAATTTTCACGAATTTTCTAATTAATTTTACTCTCTAGTAGTAACTATAAAATCTTAGAAGCAATTGAAAAAGAGAGAATATTTTTTTCTAACATGCAAAAAGAACTTAAAAACATCTAAAAAGAACTTAAAACAAACATTGCCCTATACCCACTCTTAGAACTACATTGTTCCCAATGTAACTTTAAATATAAGAAATAGAGAATTCAACAAAAACAAATAATGCAAAAATATAAAGGAAAAGGAACAAACTCCCTTTAGGGTACCTTCTAGTGGTGCCTTTGTTTATTATTATTGGCTTGACTCCATATTCTCCTCATTATACGATAAAACTTTGATCATCAGGGATTATTACTTCTATATTCTCCATTTGAAATTCTTCAGGATAAGGCTTGATTCAATAAATACTCACATTTAATGTCTTCTCTATTTTGGGCTCTTAATCTCTACTATACCATAAGGATCGACCCAATAAGGAACTAATTTATATGGAAATAGTTTATATCTAGAGAAATAAAGCACCTTTTTTAACCAAAGATAAATCTTTTCCTTAAGACATTGAAAGCGTTGGTCTTCTCCTTAGTTAAAACTACTTCCAATTTATGTGTAAACTTTTTCTCACGATCTTCTCACGATCTTCTTGTACTGAAGGATCAATCAAATTAATTTCAAAAATAGAATGGTCATTTAGGAGTGCTTTATAACATTAAAAATAATAAAATGTGTAACTTTCCCTATCAAATTCCATCATGAGGTACACTCACAAACATCTATCTTAGTTTGGGTCATGTTAAGGAACAGTTTCCCTAGTAAGATAGGTACGAGATTATAGGAAGTCTGATCATTCATATCCACTACATAAAAATTAGTAAGAAACATTATGTCATTTACCTGCACCAAAACATCCTTAATCACCCCATGTGGATAAGAATTAGTATCATCAGCTAATTATAAAATAATACTAGTGCTTTCAATGGGCCTAAATTTAAAGAAGCATAAATTGAGCGAGGCATAACATTAATTGATGCTTCTAATTCAAACATGGTCCATTTAATCATAGTGTTGTTAATTTTACAAGGAATGGTAAACATGTCTGGGTCCTTACTCTTAGGAAATATTTTCATTTAAAGACCATAGAAATAGTTTCACCTATCCTAATCATTTCATTACGTTTTAACTTTCACTTATTGGTATATAATTCCCTAAGGAATTTCACATACTTTGGCACTTGTTTGATCACATCTAACGGTAATATATTCACCTTAACATTTCAAAATTCCTCCCATATCTCCTTATTCCTATCCTCTTTATTTGACTTTGATAACCTACTAGGGAAAGGTGGAGTGTTAGTCTTCACAGTAACTCAGGATTAAACATTTACCTTTGAGCTAGATGATATATCCCTTTCTCTTTTAAGCTCCTTCTCAATTTCTTCGTCACTAGCTATCCTTTGTATAGGATCCTCAAGCTTGCCACCACTCCTTAAGGTGATTACACTAACATTCTCTACATTTATCTCATGTTGCAATGAAAATTTTCCTCCTTTTTAAGCTTCTAAATGGTTGATAGTCAGTGCCATCTAGCTTATCTAGTTCATTAAGCTTTAAATGCTAGACCTTGTATTCTAAATTTTGGATTTGATCTCTTGGTAAAATTGTTGCATATCATGTTAGAATTGAAAAGTTCTAGTTGTAAGAGAATTTTTTTAACTATATCTTCCAATGACGTACTTAAGGTAGAGGAGAGGGCATATAGTCTAGGTAGAAATTGCCATGCACCTTATAACCTATCTGGGGAGTAGTTTTGCTACTTATTTTCTCTATAACTTACGTTCAAGTGATCTCCTGAACTTGGGTTATAGGTTTGTGAATATGGATTGTGTTGTTAAAAAAATTTCCCCTTCAACATTGACATACTCCATGTTTCCATCTTGCGAAGTTGGACACCCATCTGTTGGATAGTTCACATTGGCACATAACCCACAAGCTTTCACCTATGCCTGCCTGATAGTAATTTATCTAACCTAAACAATTTTCTATGGATGAATTGTTTACCTCATTTACCCTATAAACATCATTATTGATGCCAAATTCTTAAGTGTTTGCTGCCATACGCTTGATTAATGTTCTTGCCTCCATAGGAGTCTTTTCACATACAACCATAGTGCTCCACCACTTGTTGCTTCTAACAAGCTCTTATAGAAAGGTAATAATCCTTCATAAAAATATTGTATAATAAGTTGTTCTATGATACTATGGTGAGGACAACTAGCACACAACTTTATGAAACATTCCCAATACTTGTAAAAGGATTCTCTATAAAGTTGCTTTATCTTGCAAATTTCTTTCTGTATATTAGTTGTCTTTGATGTTGGAAAATACTTCTCTAAAAATAACCTTTTTATTTCAATCCATGTGTTCACACTCTCTGTAGGGAAAAAAAGGCCATTCTTTTGTACATCTATTAGTGAAAATGAAAAGGCTCTCAATATAATATGTTCTTCTGTCATAAAAGATAAAAAGTTTTAAAAAGATATACCACATCAAACTCTTTGAAATTTTTATAAGCATCCTCACCTACAAAACCATGAAAATTAGGCAAAAGATTGATTAAGCCAAACTTAAGCTCAAAAGTGACATGTTGAGGAAAATTTGGAAAAGTGATGTATAAAATCTAATGCAACTAACCCTCTTGGAGTTCTTGAATTGGGCATGACTTTCTCAAGTTCATTATATATATATATATATATATACACAAAACACCAATTAATATCAAAAAAATTTAATCACTTCACTCCTCTATAATGGTGCCAAAATTCTTGATGCACATCGAACACCCCAAAATATAAAATCTAACTCGACACAACAAAATTTATAGTAGTAGTAGTGAGAAAGGATCATATCTACAGAGAGTGCATGCCTAGATTTTATAATGAATAAATCAATGCTTAGGATTAAGGGGGTTTGGTTGAATTTGATTAACAAAATAAACTAAAACTAAACTATTAAAGGTAAATCAAATCAAACAGTATAAAAGTAATAAAATTAACCAATCGTCCAATTTGTGATTCAATCTCAACCTTCATATGAATAAGCACAATTAATCGTCATGTTATTCTTGTACCTCTTTTTGAAATGATTAACCATAGATTAACAACAAGCTTTGTTAACCCTAGTTTTGCCTTAGGTTGTATTTAATTGAAATAAGCTCTTTAATTAGGACTAGCTATTAGACAACCTAGAATAAGCTCTCTAATTTTATTGTAACAACCACATTTGTAAGGTCGGTGTAGCCGAACATGTAAGTTCGCGATACACCTTAAAAATGCCCTACCCTTCAGCCTTTTCATTTTCTCTTTTTTGTGTAGTTGACCGTGTACGTCATTGAATCACAACTTTTCGCAGACTATGTGTCACTTCAAATTAAATGGTTAAACATAAAAATTTTGCACTTTAACTTTATAACACATTAACGTGCATACCCTAACATACCAATTATGCACAATCTCATTATATGTGCAATTTTTCTATCCTAAAACACACCAAAACTAAAAACATAAATAAATCATATACTAAAATTAAATAAAAATAAAATAACATGGAATTCAAAATAAAACTGAACTCATTCAAAGGTTATCTCCTATGTAGCGCTTTTTTAATGTTGTTAGTCGACGTACCTTTTAAGTTCAAGGTGGCTTGTATAGATTATGTTTTTGCAACATTACTATGGGTTCTATGATTTATAAATAGGCTACCTTTTATCACTTCGTGCCACGTTTCTGTTTCGATTTGTTCCTTTGAATTTGCAAAGGTTTTGGTGGACCTTTAAATGTAGAATCCTATCATGACAAGACTCACTAGTTGCAATTATATGCATAAATTCTACAAATGATTAAAGATATTAAAAATCCTAAAAATGACCACTTCATCCCCCACCTTTAATGTCAATTTGCCTTTATCAACATCTATTATTGACTTATTAGTCAACAAAAAGGGTCGTCTTAGGACTAGAGGCACTTTTATATCCTCTTTTATATCAAGAATCACGAAATCCACTGGCAAAACAAAATTATCAACCTTGACATGAACATCTTCTATAACCCCTAGGATATTTTGTAGATCTATCAGCTAGTTGTACACTTATCCTACTAGGTTTAAGTTTCCTTATTCCCAATTTATCAAAGAACAAAAAAGGCATCATATTAATATTGACCTTTAGGTCTTCTAAAGCCTTATCTATTTTTAAACTACCAATTTCATAAGGGATGGTAAAAATACCTAGATTCATAGGTTTCTCTAGTAGTTTATTTTTTTTTTGAACTTTCGAGCTCCTTTCACTCAGTGTAGCAGTCTCCAACTCCTTCAACTCATCCTTACGGGATAATAACTCTTTTGAAATTTCCATATGTTTCGGTAGCTACATAAGAGCCTCGACAAGGGGTAAGTTAGGCTAGAGTTGATTAAATAATTCAAGGAACTTACCAAACTGTGAATTTATCTAATCTTTCTTCTGTTTAGCAGGATGGGGGATGACAGGTTGATATTCCTTGACTTTCTTATGAAGACCTTCATCTTTAGCTATATACTGATTCTTAATGGTCTCTTTCTTCTCTTCTCCTTCTTCTTCTGGAAGCTCTTTCTCACTCTACAGGGCATTTGTCATTACTCGTTCTTTAAGAATATTTTTAGTTGTACTACGCAAACTTTCTTGTGGTCTTTCAGATACTAGCTTGACGATCTATCCAATTTGAACATCCAAGTTTATGCATCTAAGTCTTCTTCTGTTAATGTTTTGCATCAAAATATAGAGAAATTTTTAGCATCATCTCTTCCAAAATAGGCTTCTTAGATGTAGGTGCTTATTGTTGAAATCCCAATGGCAAGTTATTCGTTGCTTGTCCTTGATTTCTCCAAGAGAAGTTAGGGTGGTTCCTCTATCATAGATTGTAGGTATTTTTAAATGGATTATTTTAGGGTCTAGGAGCATTCCCCCAGATAGTTCACATGATCAAGCTATGATGCTTGACATGGTTGTCTTGTATGCTCTAGCCTGTAGCTCACATGGCATAACTTGACCTTATAGATGCATCGTTAATCTATCGATCTTTCTGCTCAATGCTTCCACTTGGATTGCCAATTGTGCCACTGCATCCACTTCATACACTCCCACGGGCTTATTGATTATGGCTCTAGGCAAGCACCACCGATAATTATTTATAGTTATATCCTTAATATAATCTTAGGTTGCCTCTAGTGTCTTATTATTTAGTGTACCCCTAACGACTACATAAATAGGTTACCTTGTACTTTAAGTCAACCTATTGTAAAAAGTTTAGATTTTCAAAAAGGTTGATAGTGATGTGGGCATCTTCTTAACATCTCCTTAAAATGCTCCCATGTTTCATATAGTGATTATGAATCAGCTAAATTAGTAAAAGGGAATGTCATTCCTCAATTTTACAGTCTTGGCTAGTAGGAAGTACTTCAATAAAATTTTTACTAGCCACTTATTCCCATGTAGTCAATGATAATCAGAGCATCGAGTTCAATCATTATTTGGCCTTTCTCTTTAATGAAAACGGGAATAACCATAGCCTAATTACATCATCATTATCTCCATTAATCTTAAATATATTTTAAATCTCCAAAAAGTTTAAGATGTGCATATTTGGGTTTTCATCTCTTAGTCCATCAAATTGGACTAACTATTGTACCATCTAAATGATACTGGCCTTGATCTCGAAATTCTTGGCACTTATAGTCAGTCTTACGATGCTTGACTCTGCCTCCCCAATCAAGTTGAGTCTAACATAGCCAAACATGGTCCTTAGTTGTTCTACCATGTTGTCCAATTCCTCAGTATCTAATTAACCTCCTAAGTCTTCTATTTATCGATCTAGTTTGAACTCTCACAATTGTGTTCTATGAAGATTTCTACATATTGTTCTCTCAATTTATAGATCTT
Organism: Erythroxylum domingense; assembly: GCA_025594535.1. NCBI lineage: Eukaryota > Viridiplantae > Streptophyta > Magnoliopsida > Malpighiales > Erythroxylaceae > Erythroxylum > Erythroxylum domingense. Next base: position 448 of record JANQBM010151037.1, on the reverse strand, counting down.
CGTTATTAAGCTCACAATGTTACTCTGGGTCATAAGCTAACCAAGAGTCAAGATTTATAAAAAAACCAACAATGAAAAATAACAAATTAATAAAATAAAATAAAAACAAAAACAAAAAAACAAAAAAAAATAAAACAGGATAAAATAAAAATGGTTAAAGTAATAAAATCTGGGTCTTTCTAATATTACAATCTCTGGTAATGGTGCCAAAAACTTGATTGACTCTTTTTAGGTCAATATTTAAAATTTATCGAAAATACACAATGTAGTTGTGGCTCGGATATGTAAGTACGGGTTGATTGTAACACCCCACTACCTTAGGGTACGCATCGGGACGCCTGTGGGTCATTCCGATACATACCCTAAGATAAGGGAGCGTTACGTGCAATTACTATAGAACTCCACATGGCATCACATACATTAAAAGAACAAGAACCAGTAATGTAAA